>JARHVA010001648.1:2945000-2987500 GCA_037957365.1 Torreya grandis | reverse complement strand
GTGTGTGATTTAGGATATACATTATATATGAACTCTTAGATGTTGGATTTCTTTTTACCTAGTAGCTAGGCCTATGTGGAAGAATATAATTCTATAGGTTACATTATAACAGGCTATATCTTTCTATGACATTTCTACCATGTCAAGCTACTTATATTACAAGTGTTGTCAAGCTACTTATATTACAAGTGTCTCTCTATTTTATCATATTTAAAATTATGCCACATGGATATGATACTTTTCTATAATGTGGCATTGATACATATGAGTGGAATAGAATATTTTTAACTTGTTATATTCTCCTTTGATGTTGTTACTTTCTTGCATGATGGTCAAGATATTGATTTCTTATTTTGAGTGGCCCTAGGTCCTTGTGTGTGTAGCTATTGCTTGAAAATATCTATGGGATCTTACTTGGTATGTGTGACACCTAAACATGTTGTATGCTTGTAGCCCTTATCCCTATGTTATGTGCAACATTTTAACATGTCTCTTATTTACAACATTTAAACAAGTTTATTTCTTATGGCCCTTGGCCATATGTTATGTGTGAAATTTTAACATATCTATTTATGTGACATTTTTAAATTCTTTTGCATGTGTCCCTTGGCCTTGCTTATTGTGACATATTCATTTCCATTCTATGTGGACCTTGGCCTTATTGTTTGACATTATGTGACATTGTGTGTTGTGTTATTTGTGCTTGTTGAGTTTTATTAATGGTGTCATTATACATACCATGCACTTTTACTATGTAGTCTATTTCATATATGACTACTTAATACATGCCTCATTTTCATATGTATCTATACAATACACTTGTATGACTCATATTCAATATTTTACATACAATATTAAATAAAAATTACATTACTATGATTACATAATAATACATGATATAGTTAACTCTTATTTTGAGATGAGTGACTTGTAGGCTAATATCTCATCTCAAAAGGGTGGCCTTTGTGAATGAAAAATTAGATTTGGGATAGAGTACAAGTTTCAAAAATATAAAGTACATATTTTCAAAGATTTAAAGTAATGAAAATATATATTATATAATAGAATATAGGTTTATCAAAGATTTAAATTAAGTCAAAAATTAAATGCATGATAGATATTGGCATTTGACACAAATTCAGGAGGAATGAGGCTTGCCCATTATCATATCAAAACTTTCAATGTTCAAAATTTCAAAGATCAAAATGCATTATAATTATTCATGCACATGTTTCAAAGTTTAAAACTATAATTTCAAATTTAAAAAAGGCATGATTCTTATTTGTACACATATTTCAAAGTTCAAAGGCAAAATATTAATTTCAAATCAAATATATGAGCAATGTAATCATGATCCAAGCATGAACATTCATCATTCTCTTTCAATAATGTAAAAATATAATCTAGATCTATCTATAATTGTGTGATTTAGTATGTTGTGGGTTATTAACATTAAGGTTCAATAATTCTCAATGGCCATTACATTACTTTTATCAAACTCATTATGAGGATCCATTTTATATTATCAGTTGATGTATGCTCAAGTCTAATGACACTAAATAGTCTTGGCATCACTTCTAGTGAACCCATTGTGGTTCCAAAATTTTGGATTAGTACAATGGGTACTTCTCCCCAATCATGGGAGTTGGAATAATGCATCTTTCTAACTCAAGGGTTTGATTAGTTATTCAAAATTGAGACTTGATCACTCTCAATTAACCATTGGTTCAAATTCTCAAAATATCTTCAACAAGGGGGAACAATTCTCCACCATCAATTATAGGTTATAGATAAATTTAGTTTCATCTTCATATCATTTCTCTCTTTATGATTTGGAAAATTTCAAAGTTCACCTGTTTCAGATTTTAAAATGAAAAAATGACTAATTAATGTGTTTTTGTATGATTTTATATATAGGAGTGCCCTGTAAAATTTAAGTATCCTCTCAAAGAAAAAGTGTGTTATACACACTTAGTTTCAATTATTTATCCTTTACTTTGGAAATTTCATTACTAGAATAAAGGGGAGAGGGGGGGAATGTAGATGCATAAAGTTAGTCACTAATACTTGATAATTATAATTTTTGACACATCATAAACCACATGAATTTCACCCAAATACATTATCCTTATTCACCATTATTTTAATATTTTTATCCATATGTGGGCTTGACCCTTTATTTTTTATTACTACAACACATAGCTTTCAATTTAAAATACTCAAGTTGATTAAAAATCATCCTCATACTATATTTAGCTCAGGATAGGTGTCCCTAATATTTCAAAACAAGTCTACCCTAGCTATATAGGGGTGTTGTCACACTCATGCCTACTTAAGTTAATTTCATCACATGCTAGATAAAGGCTAGTTTCCAAAATTAAATTTTGTATTTTGGGTCTTCCCACATGTTTCATAAGGTTGACTATAGTAAATTATTAAAATTTCAAAGGTCATTCACTATCCCCACTTTGCATCCACTAATTTGAATCATGTACACTATTGCAAAATGATAAAATATTCCCTATTATTTCCAAATCCAAGATCACTCATAAAGAGAAACCATAAGCCAAATCAATAACATTCTAAAGAAAGTCAAAATCTATCATTATCAAGTATCAAAGCCATATTATAGCTACATACACATAGTCATGCAACACATTTTCACAATCACTCTTGGTGAAATAACTGCATAGGATTTATTTCCCTCCTTGAATTATTAGATATGTAAGTAGTAGTCAATCATCAATGGGGTGATTGAGGTCAGCTTAGCTTATTACACTCACCTCTTTTTTACATGTTTTCAAGCTTTTAAACTACCCTTAGTGATTCAAATAAAAAAGGAAGAGAAATAATGAAATTTTTGTGGCATAATACAAATCATAATATATTAACTCACATGATAGACACATGCATAAAAGGCAAAATAATATTTATTTTGTCATAGTCAACCAAGACAAGTCTTTGGTCAAAGGACTTGAGCATCATGAATTTTTATCCACTTATAGTGGTCCTATCTAGGAAAATTATAATATTATGTTTTTAATCTATCATTTTTATAATTATACTTCTTTATATATTTTCTTATCAATAATTTAACATAGTCAACTAGAAAAAGTCTATGGTCCACAAAAACAAATGGCCTACACTTTTGTCCACGTATAGTGGACTTGTCCAAAGGTAGTTTTTAATTTTGTTCCTAATCTTTAGCATTCAAAATCATCTATTTTAATTATTTTCAATATCATACATTTGAATCATTCATCATAAATTCTAGTTTGTGTTAAGTGTTTTTATTTTTAGTATTTTCTAAAAATATAAGATTTCCATATTTGTAGAATGTCAAAATCAGAAATAATTATTATTATACATGTTTATCATTGTGATATATTTTATTTTTACACCGACAATCATACAAAATTTTATTTTATTTATAAAAAATATGGTAAAACACTCCAATAAATAATATTTATGTTCAATAAAGGATCTCTACTTGAGGAGAGTCAATTTGAAGGAATGGATGTGAAACCATGTGAAGGTGGAGAAATATGCACAAGTTATGGAGATATCTCAAATCTAATTTTACATAAAATTTATGCCGACATGTATCATTTTAAAAAAATAAAGCTTTAATTTAAATGAATTTCATGAATTTTTATGAAATTAAAGATTTTTGGTGGAATAATATATTCCATACATAGTGGTGACTTGTGAGTGTTGTGAATAGGATACTTCAAGTGTGTCAAGTATGAATATTATATAATGAGGTGTCTAGATGCAAGGTTCCTTAATAAAAGGGAATGTCCTAGTGTTTAATCCAATAATGTTTCACAAGGAAACATTGGTTAGAGAACTACTAGTGGAAGTAGAACTGTAGTTTCTAATAATAAATCATAGGAACATCAACATACAAAAAAACTAAAAATATTTTATCATACATCGATGATGTTTCTAAAGTTTTGAGTTATTAAAGATGTGACTAATCATGTGCACAAATGTGAGATCATCTGAAGATCCAAGGGAGTGACATCTATAGAGAAGCTTAAATACTAATGGATAATGCACATACATGGTACCATAAATTTGATCCAAATCAAATTGTTTAGACTTTTATTTTCTCAAGACTATGCTCTCTACATAATTTCATATAACTAAATATGAGAAATGGAACATTTTATTTCTCAAATAGATCAATCAAAATGTTGTTGAAAGTGTATTCACATAGGACACATAGTTTGAAACATTATTTTTCAAATTTATCAAATGATATACATCCACTATAACATGCACAATGGTATTTTTGAATATTCTTTCCTTTTAGCAGATAGTTAGCTATGAAGACATTTGTTGATGTGTGAAATTTTTTCGGTTATGTACTCAAAATGAAAGTTGTTAAAAAATAAAAATAAAAGAGTGATCCCATTACTTTGGGTACAAATCTCAAATACCTAAACTCAAGTATTAAATATATCTACAAGGTACATAGATTGTCAATCAAAATGCCACACTAAGAATAATTACACACACTTAAAGTTTCATGTTTTTACTTCATGTTGTGAAACATGTAATGGTCATAAGACCAAAAATTATGCATTTCTGTAGAATGATAGGCAAGTGAAGGAGATGTGGTGTGTCATATCCCATTTTTCATGGAATTAGAATGGAATTGATTAGTGCATTAAATGATAAATTATAAGTATGATTATTTAACTAAATTTGGACTTAAAGATATGGACTAAAAATTAGATTTGCTAGATTTAATGATCAATTTTATTTTTGTAATTTGATTACAATTAATGTTAGATATTTAGTACTATGGATTTGTTTTTGTAGACATACTAATGATTATTAGTGTCAGGAATAAAAATTAACATGACTAAAAACACACAAAAAAAGACCATTTTTTTATAATGTCCAAATCATATTCTAATCACCCACACTACCAACAATTGGTCAATTACATGGTAAAAGAAACACAATGTAATGTAATAATCACACATGCTTAAAAGGCCTAAATTTTAATGTGCATGTGACTACATGGTAGCTTATGCAACTATGTTGGCACCACTCACTCAGATTGATGTATAGGATCTCAACAAAGCTAACACTCTCTAAGTTAATATGGTGAGTCCCATGGCCCTAAGGCCCAAAAAATATGCTTGAATAAGTTGAGGTGGGTTTGAGAAACCACTTTATTGAATTCTTTATGGTGCTTAAAAATGTCTTCAAGTGATTCCATCCAATCACAAACCTCAATTCACACTTAAGTTTAAATTAAAATATATTTTAAAATTAAGTTGAAGTGATGGAAAGTGACAAACCTAAAATATCATATAGTCCATATGCAACCTCCAAAGGGGTCTAAAATATATTAATTCAACCCATTGATGATGGGGTAACCCATCTCCACCATCAGATTTAATCAATATTAACTATCAGATCAGGTCAAGGTGTAAAAACCATATTATTCCTTATGGGGTCCTATAAAGGTTACTAACCCCTCATTACAAGTTTAGATTCAGATTTGGAAAAGGGGGAGGAAGTTGTGGAGAATGGCTTGTCCATGGTCATCCCTATCCACCTTGCTCACCCCTAGATGACCTATATTAATGGGGTCTCCAAGATTTTACCACAATTATATTTATTCATTTAAAAAATGTGATATGATACAAAGGTGTGTGGGCTCATTTTTTAGGTACCTAGATCGACAGAAAGCGCCTAGGTGGTCTCTAACTCTCATAGTTGTCAAAATAATAATTTAGGAGTCACCAGCAAGGTTTTTTAAAAAATTATTTTAATTTTCAATTTTAATCTTTTATTTTTAGTTCACTAAAAATGGGAGAGAAAAATAAGGTGGGTTCCCTTTTGGTTCCACCTGCCCTAAGGCTTTTAGGATCCCAAAATCATCAAAAGGTCTAAAATAACCTCCATGGGAAAAAATCAAAATATCTTAAAAACAACATGATTTCAGGTTTTAAAAATCACAAAAAACTATGTGGGGTCTATTTTGGGTTATATTTCCTCTAGGTTTATAGGTATTCACAATCACTTGTATAAAACTTGTATAACTATGATGTAATAATTCTAGTTTAAACTATCCATGCTCAGGGACAACATTTAAAAAGTGTAAAATTTTATAAAAATAATATAAAATAAAATAATTTATTTTAATTTTATGACCATAATGTGGAATTCAACATATGTTGACCTCCCATGAGGCTAAATAATGTGGTGACAATTCACTGCATGGCTTATTAGCCAAGCTGTCAAACCCCAGCCATTTAGTATAAGCATGTATGTCAGTTAAGGTAACCATAATAGTAACTACCAATATTTAAGCATATGCCCTCAGGGACCTCCCACCTCTCTATGTAGTAACATGGGTGATTTATAACTATTTTACCTAATAGTCCTATAAACAAGGACAATGCCCTTATCAAGGCCATTGTGTTAGAAAAGTGCCCTACATAATGCAATTTTTAAAAAAATCACCATCACTAAACCATCGACCTAAACATTATGAAATAAGTAACGTTGGATCCCAAAAATTATTAATTTTATTTATAAATTATTTTAGGCCCAAGGTGAACTCATTTTGTGTGCTTAAAATTTATGTGAAGTAAGAGCACATTATAAAGGAGATCTAGGTAAAATTAGAATTTTTAACTTTAGGTATTTGTATATTTCTTTTTATAACTCCAAAATTTAATCTGTGAATTTATATGGATTCTAGGAAAATTATAGTTTATGAATAAATTATTTTTTATATGTTTACATAAAATTAATTATGCATAAAAATTATAAAACCAGAATAGCCTCTTTAAGGCCTCAAACTAAATAAGGGGTTTTACAAATTTTCCAAGCAAACTACAAACTAGTATTCAATTATGCATAAAGAAACATGTATTTTAAGATATCACAAACATAAGTACAATTTTTTTAATAATTAAATTCATTATTCTCATTCAAAATCCAATACAATTTGATTTGAAGAGAGTGCAATAGAGAGAGAAAAGGTCTTCACACTTAATTCTAATCCCTATTACATTTTTTTTCCATTTTACACATAAATTAATAATTAAAACTAAACATGATATGATACAAATGTGTGTGGGATAATTTTTTAGGTACCTAGATCAATAAAAAGTTCTTAGGTGGTCTTGAACTCTCATAATTATCGAAATAATGATTTAAGAGTTGCCAACAAGGTTTTAGAAGAAATTTAATTTAATTTTAAGATTTTATTTTTATTTCATTAAAAATGGGAATGGAAATTAAGGTTGGTTCCCTTTGGATCCACCTATCCCAAGGCTTCTAAGAGCGCATAATCATCAAAAGGTCTAAAATGACCTCTATGGGACAAAAGCAAGATATCTTGAAAACAACGTGATTTCAAGTTTTGAAAATCACAAAAAACTATGGGGGGTCCATTTTGGGTTTCCTTGCCTCTGTGTTTATAGGTATTGGTAATCACTTGTATAAAACTTGTATAACTATGATGTAATAATTTTGGTTTAAATTATCCATGCTCAGGGACAAAATTTAAAAAGTGTAAAGTTTTATAAAAATAATATAAAATCAAATAATTTATTTAAATTTTATAACCATGTGGTTATCATGTGGCATTAAACATCAGTTTACCTCCTATGAGGTTAAATCATGTGGTGGGGGTTCATCGCATGGCTTATTAGCCACATGGTCAACCCCCAACCACTTAGTGCAAGCACATATGTTGGTTAATATAACCACAATAGTACCTACCAATATTTAAGCATATGCCCTTAGGGACCTCTCCCCTCTTTGTGAAATCACATGGGTGAACTCTAACTATTTTACCTAATAGTCCTAAAACCAAGGAAAATGCCCTTATAAAATCCACACGTGTTAGAAAAGTTCCCTACATAATGCAATTTTTTAAAAATTCACCACGTCTAAACCATAAACTTAAAAATTATGAAACAAGTAACGTTGGGTCCCAAAAATTGTCAATTTTATTTATAAATTATTTTTGCCCAAGTTGACCTCATTTTGTGTGCTTAAAATTTATGTGAAGTATGAGCACATTATAAAGGAGATTTAAGCAAAATTAGAATTTTTAACTTCAGGTATTTGTATCTTTCTTTTTATAACTCCAAAAATCAATTTGTGAATTTATATGGTTTCTAGGCAAAGTCTATTTTATGAATAAATTATTTTTATACGTTTACGTAAAATTAATTATGCATAAAAATTATAAAACCAAAATAGCCTCTTTGAGGCCTCAAGCTAAATAAGGGGTTTTACAAACTTTCCAATAAAATTAAAAACTAGTATTACATTATGCATAAAGAAACATGTATTTTAAGATATCACAAACATAAGTACAATTTATTATTTTCAATTCAATTCCTTATTTTCATTCATATTCCAATATAATTTAATTTGAAGAGAGTGAAAGAGAGAGTGAGAAAAGGTCTTCACACTAAATTCTAATGCCCATTACAAATATTCTTCCACTTTACACATAAATAAATAATTAAAACTAAATATTACATAGTGATGGATCTCAAAACATCCAATATCATTTTTATAAATCATTACAAAAGCATTGAAATAACAAGACTTCAAATACATTCCACATACAACCCACAAGGCCAATCGAATAAGGGACTCACCTCCCATCCATTTGTCATCATAAAATGACTACGATAGGCACCTCTAATCCTAGTAATTCCAAATTTTAACATAGTGAACATCAAGGGTATGAGTTAGGTTAAGGTTATCAAGGAAATATTTTGTTAGTGGCTAGAGTACTCAACTATTATACTCAAATAGAAAACTAACTGGTATATATTCCAATAGATACTTTCATAAACCAAAATTAATTCATTCAATAACATAAAAAACACCATTTCAAAATATATATATATAAATATATATATATATATATATATATATAATGATATAATGTAGCCACAAGAACATTTTAACATAATAATGCTTCTTGAGGGAGAAGGAGAATGTGGGGATGCATCCCTCTTATCCTACCACTTATCTTGTTCATGGGAGGATCTTATCCCCATAAATCATGCCAAATAATAATGTAGGAATGCATATTAACCAATTTATACTAAACAATACCACTATTTAAATAATAACCATGTAGGATGGCATGGGAACTCGATTCCATTGGCCACTACCACTTGACAGAAACAACACAAACTAGACAATTACTTTAATCCAAAATGGATAGCCTAATGGCATCAAGAATGAATAAAAAATACATTTTAAACACATATAAATTAAATATGAGTAATGGTGCATCTATAAATCCAAAGTGGGTGATAAAATCCACATGATTGATATAGGCACAACTATCATAAGTAAATGTGAAAAGAGGGTAGGCCAAGAATCACTACACCTCTTAAGAACAAGCAAACAAAAGGGATAATATTATATTTAAAATTAATAACATAAAGAAAATAATACAAAGTAATATGGAATCCTACCTTATTTCCTTTACTTGGTTCAACACAATAGAATTATTCTTCAATTGGTTGGGTTGGTTCACCTCCTCACAAGACAAGATCTCTTCCTTCTTCCCTTATATTTTCCTTCCTCGTCTAGCTCTTCTCCCACTCTAAAATAAAAAATGGCTAAAAATTTATTCTAATGAAGGATATCATTTATCATATATGTAAATCACTCACATCCGTTGGCCAATAGAAGATGACATGTGTCCCGTCTAATTCACTATCTCTTAGTTGAAAATTTCAAACAAGAATTAACTCCTCTTACAAGCCCATGTGGGCAAGCAAGGTAATCCCATGAATTTTAAATTATCCCACTATCCCATGTCATAAATTGGCACATAAGTTGTCTTATTTCTTTATTAACACTCCAAAAAAATCCTACTCCAACCTATAGTCAATTAGGATCTTAAATACACAAATATCTACCTTTAAATCACATTATAAGCCACTTAAAAACTTGGTTGTAATTTCCCATCATAGTTTTTATTAAGGGAACCACTTGTGTGGTTTAAAATTTTAATTTATTGAGTGATAATAATGTGAAATTTACTCCTAAGGTTTATAAAAATAAGTATGAATAGTGTCAAAGGGGTGAATAGTGTTAGGAGGGAAAAAGACGGTTGCAATTTATGACTAAGTCCACATACAACACTAGAATTCTATTTGGTTTTCAAGAAGTCAAGTAGTAATGACACCACTATACCATTGATGCACTCATGATCAAATGTATTCCTAGTTCCCTTATGGGCCTTCCCTATCACCTACTCATTGATTTGGATATCTAAAGCTACAGAATATAAAAACATAAGAAATATCAATCCATACAAAATACATACAAACATATCCAAGGCATAATATCTCAATTGTAATATACTTCTTATAATCATCTAAGCATCTATATAATAAATCATACACTTAAGAAATAGTACCTCTACTAATATGAAAAATATAATAAGCATCATAATGGATAACTAAAATAACATAAGTAAACTAACATCATCACACATATAAAATCCATTGTCTCAAACATAAGGTAATGGTAATATCTCATGTCTCAATAGATATAAAACAAATCATATGACAACGTCTATAAAATAAAAAATATCCAAAATAAATCACTATGGAAATAGGGGTCTTACAATTAGTTAATGGAATTCATTGCTTACTTATATGAAATTTAAATTAATTAACATTAGATGGACTTGATGTTATACTTTTAATGATTAGAATCAGTGTTCGATAATTTAAATGAGTCTAACCATTATTTTGGTTATGTTGAGTGTGATTTCAACACAATTTTATCCCCTAAAAAGAGGGATGGCATCTTTGGGGAGAGTCAAATAAATGTACTATTGATGACACATAAGAGAAAAATGCTAATTCAAGTCAAATAAACTATATTTGATAGTGAATCTGGAATTGATACTTGTATGTCACTTGGGAAGGGTAGATAGATTATTTTATAAATATGTATTGTTGTTCACTCTTAATTGTGTATCACGGTAGATCATGTTGTGTCATTTGATATCTTTTAGTTTATAGTTATGATTGATTAGTTTTATGCTTATGCTTCTAATATGATTAATTTTATTTGGCTTATATTTCAAGACAAGTTTGTGAGCATAGATTTGTCTCACTAATGATAGACATATTGGCATGGATAGAAAAATGATATCAAAATAATACTATTATCACCATTTGATGACTAAACTCATTTTCAAGTTAACTTGCAATTAATTGACACCCATTAACATGTCAATCTATTGTTGACTTAGCAATTTTATGGAGCCTTAATTATAATTGTTTTGAATTATTTATAATTTATGATTTTTTATATAATATTATTATCTTTATTTATTTAACTTATTATATAATTTTTAGGACTTATTGGGATTGGTTTTTGAATATAGACTAGACACGACTTGACTCTACCTACAGATGTAAGACTCAAACCAAAGACATGTACATTGTAGGAAAAAATTATGAATATATTAGTAAGATATTTGGTATTGTTGAACTAATGATTTTTTAAAATTATCTAAGCTATAAATTATTTCTAAATACCTAATAGATAATATTGATTCCTAGACACTATGAGACTATGTTAAACTATTAACTATGATAAATATCATGTTGAATCATATATATTATGCTAAGCCACAACATTTTTAAACATCACTATATTAAAAAGGTTATCACATAGAATATGAATCATGGACCCAAAAAATTATCAATTAGAATAAAATATATTTTTGAGTACCAAAATTTAGGGTAACTAGAATAGGGTTTTGTCATTTTCTACTTCTCTATTTTTATTATTATTAGCTGACCAAGCTAGCAAAGCCTTGGAAAAAAATTGGTTCATCTTTTGTATTGAAATTACATGAAAGAAATAATATTTTTATGTAATTTATTTAGTTTAATTTATAATCAATTCATATTTTCCTTCATGTCCATCAAAGGCCTATCAGCTAAGCCTTGTCCTTTTTTTGACAAAGGATTGATAGCCATTTTAAGCCTAAATAAAACTATAAGATGAGGGGTTTGAAATAATGATGCATAAAGTAAATGGAGAATAAGAATGAAATGATTGGAATGGAAGTAAAGGGCTTAAATTAATGATTCACCTTTGAAACCCATAATCATTGGACCATACAAGCAAGGGAAATTTTTATCTCTACTAGTTTTTTGTTTTATATATATTAATTTTCAATGTCATAAATTGTTCCAATTAACTATATGAAAGTGATATTAAATTAAATAAGAATCATTTCAAGGATCTATTTTATACTCTATAAATACTTGACATAATTACACAAGTGGTCAGCCATGATTTTTTATTAGTGTTATTGTAATGTCCTTTATCCATTGTAGACATAAATTTTAGATTTAGGCAAGTTAACTCATTGTTAAGGCTTACTAGACATGGATATCACACCTAGTAAAGGGGATCCTAAACAATAAATTCATCCCTCTAATAAAATATTGAATCTTATAATATTATTTCCCTAATGGGAAGTGCCAAGTTTTTTAATTCTATTATTCAAGGATGCATATTTGTGGATCTTTGTTTTAGTGGTAATGATGTGCTTAGGTTATCAATGGTGAGTAGTTAAGTTCTACTATGACATAAGCTTTTATTATTTTTTCATGATTACAAGAAATGATGTGATTATGAATTTTTACTTTAATAATAATGTTTCCATGTTATGAATTTGATCGTAGACATTCTAATGGAATTAGACAATGGAACTCTTGTGTGGTGAGTTTTGTCCTTAGCATTTCATTTTCTCCTATTGACATATATACTATTTCAAGCATGATATTCTTGCATTACCTTTTTCCTCTCTAGAATAATAATAAATACATGAAAAGGTGAATTTCAAACTTGGTTTTCTTATTGACACACCCAACTTGATCTATATGGGGTGTGTGTGTGTGTGTGTGTGTGTGTGTTGTGTGTGTGTGTGTGTGTGTCTATACACACACACACACACACACACACATATATATATATATATATATATATATATATATATATATATATATATATATATATATAATGTGTATATACACATCTATGTATGCATGATCTTATGTACGAGTTTAGGGACATATATGGAAACATAAATTTATTTATAAACATGTAGGGGTAAATGTATAATTAATGCATATAATATGGGATATGTGGACATGACAATGTTATTTTCAAGTTTTTATTGATGGTTTTGGGTATTAAGAGGTTGTTCCTTGATTTTCTATTATAATATATGTCTAATAAAAGAATAAATTGGGATTGAAATATTAATCCTAATGATTATTTTCTTGAATTATTTATGTATATAACAATTCATTAAAATGAGTTTTTTGTGATGTTTTACCCTTTTTTTTTTTAATTATATTTAATATGTATAAAACTTGATAGATAAATTCATATTTAAATTTATTGAATTTAAGAATAAATATTAACATAAACTAGAATTGATGTTTTAAATTGATTAACAAGTTGCATATGATAAAAATAGTAAGTACAACCAATAATGAGATACTTAGCTTTTACAGTTTCTATTTGATTGTAATTAATGTCTCACAATGGAAATCAAAATAAGGTATTACTATGATAGTTTATCTAGAGGTAGGGCCTATGAATATTTAAGGATAGGTTATGCTAACTAAACAAAAATGTAGATCATTTTTTTATGTTGACTTCAAACTTGTTCACTTTGACTATGACAATGATGTCTACTGAAAGGGCTAAGATATTTCACTTTTGTAGATGTCTGCACAAATCATTGATTTCCTTCTCTTTGCCTATAAAACCCTATGGATACTTTTGAGACTTGTAAACCTACAAAAAGAGAGGGGAAGTGTAATGGGTTGATATAACCCCAATCACTCTCAATGATGATTGACCATTGGTTATGTATCTAGATAATTCAAGGAGGGAATCAAGCCACAAATAGTCCTCCTACCTAGTATGATTATGCAATTATTATCCTTAACTATATGTATGTAACTATAAATTTGAAATTTATATTTGACAATGTTATCTCTTAGATTGATTTGAAATGCTTCAGACTTGGCTTGTGACTAGTCCTAGTGAATGATTTCTAATTTGGGAAGAATATGATTATTTTAATGAAATTTGGATTAATAGGTGAATTAATCCTAATTAAGATAAAATGATATGAATAAATTAGAATGTTTTAAATTAAATTTTAACAAGTAGAATAAAACTATATGATTGAATTCCTAAAGATAATAACTATTGAAATAAGGATAACTATACAACTAACTGATAGACTTAGTTATAACTATTTGATTATTGACTATATTGACTGATAGAGAGAAGAAATACAAAAATTTATTGTATCTACAAGTGCTCAAAATCTTAACATAAGACTATATAAGGACAAGAATGATATATAAGGATAAGAATGCCTCCCACTACCATTCATGTTAGGTGATTCCATATTTTATGTATAAAATTATAAATTATAGGATGATCACTTGGAAAAATAAGATTTAGGTTTGTATGCTTTGATTTGACCTTTAGAGATGTGTAAAATACCTAAAAATATATTTTGAAATATTGAAACCCTACCAGGGTTTGCAATGTTTGAAAAACTTATAAATAGAAAAAGGTGGAATATAACTCAATTGAGCTACCCTGAATCACCCCAAAAATGACGAGACACTACCTACATAGCCAATACTCTGAGGGAAATCAAGCCGGCATAGTTCTCTCACCTATAATTTTTTTGTGAAATTGTGCTCCTTTAAATATGCATATGCATCTAGAATCAACTTTAATACTTGATCATACTTTGATTATAGATGAATAAAGTAGGCTTGTGACTTGGATAAGAACTATTTTGAATGCTTAGAATCTAAATTTTGAAGATTATGGAACTTTATCCCAATATTTAATAGTGTAAATAATCATCCATATTGAAATTTATAAGTGGAATAATAAGTTACTTAAGTGTGCCTTTATAGTAATCCAAAAGGGGTATCCACACATTAAGAAGCCTAAAAACATGGAAGACAAGCTAAGGTAGGGTTTAATTTTAAAAATTGACCATTTAAGGTCTTAATAAAACTGTGTCCCATATGGAAAGGAATTCCTCCCATGATTTTACCTATAAGGTATTTTTATCCCATAATAAAACATGCAGATCTTTGGATCTAGGTTCAGGCATACATGTGCTTACAAGAAATTTTAGCAATCAGACCACTTTTGTAAGTGACAAATGATTATTTTAAAATTAAATAGGTCATTTTAGGTGCATAAAATAGGGTAGAGTGTTAAAATATTTAATAATCAAATTCACAAGTTAATTAAGGATAAAAGGGGTCAAACTGACATGCTCAAGTATTCATGACTAGATTTAGGTCAATACATTTTCCCCACCTTTAGTCTAGAAATGAAATTACTAGATTAAAGGAAAGATATAACTTGGTGTGTAAGACACACTTTGTATTTTATCTATAAATTAATGATCATACTCTTTAGAAAACCCTTTAAAACACATGAAGTAGTTACTTTGTTCTATTAAAAACTAAATTTGAAAATTGTTTGAATCTTTGAATTTTGAAAATGTTTGAATTTGAAAATTAATTCAACTGAAAATTTAAAAATTTATGAATTTGAAAAGAGAATAAGGGAGGAATACACCATGTATGTGTGAAACTAATGTTGATTTTGTGACTTTGCTTTGAGATAATGCTACCCATGAAGCATTGGATAATTGATACTTCACATGAAGCACTTGGAGAAGACTAGTTCCTTAGTTGAATAAATGGATAATTTGAGTGTGGTTAAACCCAAATTGAATTTACACTTTTATAATATAAATAACATCCATTAAGGGATGCATAAACCTAAATTTAACTCAACCAATCTTTGTAATCCCAAGATGTGAAATGGGTGCAAATCAGAAATGGATTCATAGACATAATTTTATAGGGAATTAAACCTCTAAACTATGCATTATGCACTTAACTGAATCAACCACTATAGATGTATTGTATATTCTATTATAAATTTGTTCATGAAATACATGATCAAAAGCTAATAGATCAAATCCATTCTCCTACCATGTATATAACTTTGCAAATATATATATATATATATATATATATATATATATATATATATATATATATATATATATATATATTTAAATAATGTAGTGTGCATGAATTTGTATCATGTACCCATTGTAACTATAGAATTTGTAATTGGATGTGGATTCCCATTATGAATTTCATGTGAAACTTGTGTATAAACATGTATCGTGCACTCAAAATTTTGTAAATTTTTACTTTGATCTTGAAATATAAGTTCATATACATGGCATATATCCCCATAATATGTGTTAATGATTGAATTTTGAACCATTTTAAAACTCTTGAAATTATATTTTGTGCTAACACTAGTTTTTTTATCTTGAAGAGGCTTATCTAATGTATGAAAATCCCACTAAAATTCCCCCCTTTTGAAGTGAGGGAATTGAACCTAAAATCTAGTCATCTCAAAATAAAAGTTAACTTGAAACATGTGTAGTAATATGTAATCATTTAAAAATGCAGTATATGTGAAAAATATGTTAACATAGTATTATTTACATCATTTGAATATTGTTTATAACATATGAGGTAAGGCCTATAGAAATATGCCAACGAATGTGAATCTAGAATTAGGAAATGGGAAGATGAGGAGTGGGATGAGTGGGAGGAGAAGTTTTTAAATGGGACTTAAGAGGGAATGATAGAAAGAGGTAGCAGCAGATGAAGATAATCTAGATTCAGGAGGTTTGGGGTTGTAAACATCACCAAAAGGATTTGGACCTATAAGATCTCTAGTTTTTGGCATTGGGTTGCCTAGCATAAAGTTGGGCTCTATTTTTATTGATGGGGGGTCTCAGACCATGTCATTTTTATGACCTAGCTTGTTAGTTGGGACTTGGTTGAGTTTTAGTTGTTTAATCATTGGCATTACCCATCATCTTTGAAGGTGGTTTTTATTTTATATGATTGGAGGTTTTTTGATGCATATTTAAGACAAACCAATATGGTTACATTGGTCAAGATTTTCTTTACTTGGGTTGCTATATGGTATAATGGACAATAAGATGTGTTTGACCACTTTTAGTGTGGTGTTAATGCACTCCATTCCCTATTTGAGAAGGTTGATGTTAAGGAAAATCTTTAAAATGTTCAATATGCCTTGAGGAAGGGTGGTATCGACCCCTAGCAATAAGGTAGGTAGCATGATTTTTTTTTAAATTTTTAATGATATGATTGATCAAGACTCTTTGTGTGGGTCTTAGTTCATTGGGATTTATTTTTAATTATAGAATATTCATATTTAATTTGGCTATTTTGAAGGGAGACCAATTTTAATGTTGTTTTACTATTTCTCTATTATTCTTCTTCCCTCTTGGAGGGAGAAGGTTTTGATCTATAGATTTTTCATTAGTAAGATGTGGTGGGACCTATTGATTGTTAGTTATAGCTTCATGATGGGTTTTTTTATGGAGGTTAGAGGAATCCACTCCATTACTCTCTATTTTTGGGTGCTTGTTAGAGGATCCCACTACATGGTGGATTTTGAATGATTCTACCTATATGCATATTTGGATGATAGAGAATTCCACTCAAATATCTAAGCAATAGATTGGCATGACCCTTCCAATTTTGGGGGTTTGATTCAAAACCCTTGTGTATGTTTTGGTCCCCCAAGATAAGGACCAGTTTCATGTTACTAGTTTGATCAAACCCCTTATATGAAAACTTTGGTTTTCTTAATTTTTCTTTGGTCAATATTGGCTCTTGATCCATGATAGATGCCTATTTGGCACATTTGATCTGTTGAGTTTTAGTTGTTGGTTCATTTATTGGAATTTATTACCCTATGTGGAGGGGTTGTGTTTTAATCAAGTTCAAGGGATCATGTTCAAACCCCTTTGAGGATGAGGTTAGTTGGTAATATTTTGATTCCTCTATCCCATGTCTATTTAAGGGAACCGTTCAAAACCCTTTTGGTTCATCATTGTAATTTAGTTGTTTCCTTGTTATGATTCAGCTATTTAATTTTTTTTATGTAGTTTTATTTTAATTTAGTTACTATTATTAAAAAAACATGGCTTATTAGGCCATAGTTGTGCATTCCTTGTCTATGGTGTGGCTCCCTGTTTTTAAAAAACCCACCTTTTACCAGTAATAAAAAAATAAAATGTAGAATGAGTATACTAATGTTAGTAGTGAATGATATGGATCATGGCACTAATAAAACTCAAGAAGATCAAAAATCGCTCAATCAAAATGATAACAATGTCAAACAATAATGCCAAGGGTCACATATAATAGACATGTTCAAATCTCACAAAATTAAATTTTACACCCACAAGGCGAAAGGCCACATGCAAAGGACATGATTATTGTCATAAGAAAGGGACATGTTCAGATGTATTCCCCCATTTTTTTACTTTAAAAAAAGAAAATAACCAAAAAAAACTTACTTTCTATGTTTGCATTTAGGGTGAACCTACATTGGGGGAAACACTCATTAACTTTCAATGAAACAATCTTGAGTAAAGGAAAAAAGGGAACTATTGAAAGTGCCTCAAAAATATGGATAGGAATTTTAACCTAACCCCTTAAGGGAAAAAGAGTTTTTCCCAAAATGGGGTTATAAAAAAACTTTAGTAGGTGACATGTCCAATTTGGGTGAAAGGGGGTTTCACCCGAAACTCCTTAAATTAGCCCACACAAAAATTTTGAATTCATGATTTTGGATGACAAGTGGAATATTTGTATGCTTCCACCCAAAATAAACATTATATTAATATATATAACCCACAATTAATCACTAACATGACATGAAAACTATAGGATCCTCTATAAACAACATTACATGCAACATCAAGATGCAATATGCATAAACAAATATGAGTATAAACACACATGTAGGAAATAAAGCAATCATAGAGATGCAAGAGAATACATAATGTATATATGTATCACACAAGATGTTTTAAATATTAAAATATGTCTAATCAATTTAATTATCTCTATATGACAAATGGAAAGTAGGAAGGATATAATCGAGACCCAGTGTAGAGAGATGCCCCTAGCATAGGCATACCACTAATGTGAGAATACCCCAAAGTGTGGTCATAAATGTAAATTCATAGAATCTCTAATTCCATGATTATATGTAACATGTATATCTTTCATCTCACCTACCCAGTTAAATAATATCATCATAAGCATGTGTGTAACATGTTAGATAAACATGATATGTATTCATTGACAAATATATAGGCAAATAAATTTTTGATTTTTATGTTTTTTATTGTTTTTTACATTTTTATAAGTTATATAAGAATGATATCACATAAATAGGAAACCAATAAGAGTTAAATCAAGCCATAAAATAATCCAAAATGTGAAATAGGAGGAAGGAAAATAGGCAAGCTAAGGGGTGAAAATAAAAAATAAAGAAGATGAGGATTACAAACAACCTATGACTTGCCTCACAAATTAGTGTTTTATATTATGGAATGTATTTTATTTTATTTTTATTTTATTTTTATTTTATTTTATTTTATTTTATTTCTATTTTTTATTTTATTTATTTATTTATTTATTTTTATTTTTATTTTTATTTATTTTTTGTGTGTGTGTGCATTAATAATCAATAAATATATGTAGGTGTTTGGGATGGGATCAAAAATGAATGGGAAAGGGTCAGTGCAACATAGAAATCAACCTAAACCATGGGGCTAAAATAATGTTAATTCAAACCAAGGCAAAAACATAAATGTCAAATATGTAATAAAAATGAAGCAAGGATAAAATATTAATGGAGGAATTAAAATTAAAGGCATGACATATATATGAATGGGATTAAATAAGTTATGGTATAGTAGGATGTATCAATGAATCACAAATGATAAGATAGCATGGCTAGCTAATGATCTTGTCTGTCTATCTATAAAGGGATGTCCATGTTCATGGGGAGTTAGATGCATTACTAAAATTATTAGTAAAATAACATAATATGTATGATCTATCATGTAATCATTGTATGTGTAGTAACTTGAATCATCATCACTAAGATAATCATCACAAGAATGGGTTGTAAAATATGCCTTAGCCTATTGGAAAGAAGTATGTGTATTAGTTTGAATATTTATTTGTATAGTTTAAAAATTTATAATTATATGCACCTAATTTTGGTACAATACCTTTTTCCATAGTGACTTCTACCCCACGTAGCTTATACATAACTTGTAAGCCTTCTAAATGAATTTGACACTTTAGTAAATCATCTATGTTTAGCTTTGAGCCTAACTACACATATTTATGTTTCTTGTCATTCCTCATTCCTCA
Source organism: Torreya grandis (assembly GCA_037957365.1). NCBI lineage: Eukaryota > Viridiplantae > Streptophyta > Pinopsida > Cupressales > Taxaceae > Torreya > Torreya grandis. Next base: position 2,967,089 of record JARHVA010001648.1, on the reverse strand, counting down.
CACCTATATTATTTTTGGGATGTAATCAATGGTCCCACTGATAGTACCTTAGGCATAATAGGAGGGCACTTAATTTACATCTACCACTATTTTGTGGGCCTTTTCACCTATATCTAGATTCCTTGTGCCTTGATTTTCCCTTATTATTTATTTTTAGGGTCAGTCTTAGTGTGTGTCATATCCTAGATTATCATATCTATACTAAGTCCTAATAGACATTTCCCTAAGTATCAATGATAAAATATCAATCATCAATCAAACATTTATGTATAATCATTTATCCATCTCCTACTTCAAGTTAGGCATCATCAAACATATATTATGCTACACTTGTAATAAAGTCATCCATATTGATACTTAAACATTTTTGACATCATTGTATTGTACCAAAATACTATTTTTTCAAACATTCATATAGTTAAATATCCACCTATGAAATAATTCAAATCCCTTGCTTAATATTCTATTTACACTACACAATAATTATGTGGGGTCTGACTATAGCATGTGGGATACGTAATTGAAACTCCCATGTAGATGTCTAGCCTATAACATTTTTTTTGAGTTCATGGAAGACTAGGTCAAATAAGAATAAAACATCATTTCATACATTCTGCCTATGATATTCAAGGAGTGTAAGCATTTTTAGAATAATTAATTTATCCTAGCCTATTTGTGATAAATGTCTCAAGGTATTACACCTTTGATTGTCATAGGTTAGTTAGATGAATTATTTCATAAGTGAGATTACTTACATTGTGAGTCATAATTTCCTAGTACCTCTAATAGTGATTTTGCTAATATAGTTCCATTTCATCAGGTTATCTTGAGGAGGTTTTTGAAGCATTGGAGATTCAATGAAGATTGAGATCCAATTTTGTACAATCCTTGCATGTGACACATTGCTCTAATTTTTCCCATCCCAAACTAAAATGCTTTCAGAATTTTGTCCAATTTTATAGAATAAAAAAAAAATTGTCATGCAGATCTGTCAATCTTAAATTTAAACTTGGTGTGTTAGATCTAATATTTTTTAGTGTCATTTTTTGGTTTTTTTATTTTCTATAAAAATATAGAATATATATAACTAATTATATATTTTTTTTCTTAATTCTACTCAGAAAAATATGAAGTTAAAAAAAAAAAAAAAAAAAAATTGGAGCTTCTGGTGATTTTCTATGATTTTTTTAAGTTTCTATTTTGTAAGACAAGTGAGGAATAGCAAAAAAATGATAGTTTTTATGATCTTTTTTTAAAAATAATGGATCAAATATTATATAATCATATTTATCTTGTTGAGGTCTTTCTAAAAAGTTTTCATTTTCTAAAAATGGAGCACTGAGGCACCCATGGTGAAAGTTTGAAGGAAGAAGGCAATTTGGAAAGTCTTCATTTGGTGTAGGGTCAATTTTTTGGGTGGAGTACCACCTAGATATGCCACTTCCAGAAGAAGCACCATCATCACACCACTAGTAATTTTCATCCTCTATTCACACCATAGAACCACCTCCTAGGCATTTTTATCCCCTATGGGCTTGTCCTTCACAACTATGATCCATCTTTGAAGATCTTTTCTTTCGAGGCTCTTAACTTTTGATATGTGAAGATTGGGAAGGTGATTTTTTTGCACCTTGGCTATTTTAGAGATATATGAAGTGGTAAGGAAATTTTTTACATTTTTATCACCCATATTTCTATAATTTTTAGTTTGTTTATTACCAATTTAGCTTACTACTTCATGTATTTTGGACCTTTAAGAGGCCATAACCTTTGACTAGTAACTCTAATTTGCACACTATCTTTTTTAAAAGTGAATATTTTTACATGATATTCATAGATACAACATATATTTATTATGATCATATATCATATTTTAAACTTCATTGGTGAAATTTATTGATTCATCACAATAGTGAATATTGTAAGGCAAAAGGTATTTTTTTACGGTGAATTATCTAGCCCAAGAGGATCTTTTGACAAGAAATGCTATTTTTTCAAAAATTTAAAATACCACAAAAAGGGGGATATTTTATTTTCTCACCATGCCCAAATCATCTTGCAATGGAAAAATTAATTTGTAAACTCCTTAGACGCATTTTTGACTGAGATCGACGTCCAATTTCCTCATTTTTCCACTGCATTTTTTTGATGCATTTTTGGTAGAGTCTGATTTCCTTTTGTGTGTTGGTGTGAAAATTTCTCTCTTTGTGTATGTGTTTTTGAATTTTCTACACACTTCATTTCTACACTTAAACAACACATTTATAATTTATCATACACAACTTGTTATTCACAATGTTTGGTTCATGACCTAGATTTGTTCTCTCTGACACACAATTGCTTCATAATGACAACTACATTGCTTAGAAAACAAAATTCCAAACACATTTAGAGTTTTAAGATATTTGGTTATTTTTAGAAGGCACATGGGAGTTGATGAATAATATAAAAATGATAAAGTTAATAAAAAGGCTAAGTTAATAATCATGTTTAGAGTTTTGGATGAGGTACAACCTCATATTCATAGTGATACAACTACAAAAGATGCTTGGGATAAACTTAAAATAATATATGAAGCTAAGAATCAAAATCAAATCTTACATCTTCAGAGCCAATTTCACACTCTCAAACTCAAATTAGATGAAAAATTATAAGCATTATTTAGAAGGGTTACAACTTTATAGGCTTCACTTCAATATTTAGGCAAACCAGTGATAAATCATTCTTTGGTCCCTATAGTCCTTAGAGAATTCCACCGTTCCCCCCCCCCCCCCACATATAGGATATTTGTGACCACTTTAAATGTTATAGGACAAAAACCAACCTTTGAGGTGCTAGTAAATTTATTTCAATGATAGGAAGCTTTGCATAATTCAGAGGAAGCAAATGACAAGCATGAACTCGCATCAAATCAAAAGGGGAAGAATCCCACGAAGGGTTCAATGCAATCTCTAAAGTAGAATAATCAACAAAACTAATAAGGTTACAAATCATGTTCTTTTAAAGCATGCCAAATTTTTGGAAGATAAGGACATGACTTAAAACATTGTTGGTACAACACATTTTAAAAGGGCTCATCAATCAAGAAGCCCTCTTTCAACAAATCACCATAAACAAAAAAATTCCAAGCCTAAACAACATGTCAATGTTGTTGAAGAAAATTATTCCTCAAATGAGGAATATGGTTTAGATGCTAAAACATATGAGTCTACCAATCATCCAAGTGTAGCTTGGTATGTTGATTTAGGTGAAACTAGACACATGATAGGGAAAAAAGAATGGTTTTCAACTTTGACGAAAATAGAATCAAAAGGAAATGTTCCACTTGGAGATGATACCTCATATACATTACAAGTCAATGGTGACATCAAAATTTATCTGGAAATATAAATTAAAACATTTCAAATGTTATCTATGTTTCAAGACTTATAAAAAATCTATTATCTATTAATTAGATACTTGACCACAACCTCATGGTTGAATTTGATCATTAAAATGGTCAAACTTTTTTCCACATAAAAGATAAGTCTAGGCATTTCAAAGTGATTTCCAAGGCTTCCAACATTGAAAAAATGTTTTAGATTGATTTTTTTCAAATTGATTCAAAGATACAGAACTAGGAAATTTATAACACAAAAGATATGGTCACTTGAGTTATGGTTATTTGGTACAATTGAGAAAATAGGATATGGTTTTTGGTCTTCCCAAACTCAAGTAATCTTTTGATATATGTACCAGTTGCTTAGTAGGAAAACAAAGAATAGATCCCTATGGAAAGACTAAGTATAAATCACTTGGTAAGTTGGACTTGGTGCACACCGATCTTTATGGACATTTGTATCCCAGTCTCAGAGGGTACAAATACTCTCATCTTTTTATTGATGATTACTCACAAAAATGTGGGTATATTTATTGAAGAATAAGGATCAAGATTTTAAATTCTTCAAATAATTCAAGGCCATAGTTGAAAATGAGATTGGTAGGAAAATCAAGACCCTATACTCAGATCATGGGGGAGAATACACCAGTAAATAACTCTTAGCTTATCTCAATACAAATGGAATTAATTAATAATTGTCAGTTCCATATTCAACTCAATAGAATGGAGTTAAAGAATGGCATAATAGATTCATAGTGGAAATGTTTTACAAGATGTTTGAGGATGGAAAATTGCCTAATACATATTGGGTAGAATCCTATCACACTACAATCTACTTGTTGAACAAGTCACCCACCAAAGCTCTTGATGGAATCACACCACATGAAGCTTGGACAAGGAATAAAATAAAGGTTACTCACCTTCAAAATTTTGGTTAGAATGCATACATGCATGTTCATAAGAAGAAAAGGAAGAAGTTAGATAATAAAACAAAAGAATCTATTTTTGTTAGGATATAGTACATAATCAAAGGCATACAAAATCCTTGATCTAAAAACAAAGAAAGTACTAATTAGTGGAGATGTAGTATTTTATGAATAGAGTGGAATCAATTCACTTTCTACATAGGAAAATTATACACATAAAAGTATTAAAATATTTTTAGATAGTGATGGTGCAAGTCAAAAGAAAGATAGTTAAACATGACCTCTAGCACCACCACCTATAGCTTAACATATGCCCAAGTGGTATTAAAGTACAATACGAGATGCTAACTTGAATGGAGTACTAAATACATCAACTTCAAGATTGAAGACTTGAATCATGGATCAAGAATAGGTTAATATGGCCCTTATGAGTACTGTGTAAGAAATATATGAACCCTCTATAGTAACAAAATCCCTATAGTCTATACCTTGGAAAGATGTCATGGATGTAAAATATCAGTCACTGATAAAGAATAAAACTTGGAAGCTTGTTGATCTTCTACTAGGGAATAATCTTATAGGATGCAAATGAGTCTTTAAGACCAAGTACAAAGTAGATGGTATTATTGGTAAGTACAAGGCAAAGCTTGTTGCAAATGGGTATGCTTAGAAAGAAGGCATTGACTATGAGGATAATTTTTCCCCCATGGCTAAGATAAATACTATAATAATGGTTTTTGCTATGGTTGCATAGTTTGGATGAAAATTCAATCAAATGGACATAAAAAGTGCCTTTCTCAATGAAGATTTGAAAGAGGAAGTCTACATGACTCAACCTGAAGGATTTCTGGTACCTGATTAGGAACAAAAGGTGTGCAAGCTTATCAAGTCTCTCTATGGGTTAAAATAACCTCCCCAAGCCTAGTACATCAATATTGATGAGCATCTCATATAACATGGATTCAACAAGAGTCCATATTATCTTATCCTCTACCTCAAAAAATATGGGGGGAAGGTTATTTTAGTGATTATTTATGTCAATGATCTAGTCATCACTGGAAATATAGTGAAGATGATTGATGTAATTAAGAATGATATCAAGAGATCATTTTACATGATAGATCTTGGGGTGTCACACTATTATCTTGGTTTGGAGGTATGGTAGAAGGAACATTACATTTTTATTTCACAGATGAAGTATACCAAGACATTGTTTGAGAAATTTAGGATGATGGAATACAAGCCTATTACAACACCTATCAAGACAAGACTTTAGTTGTCTTGTATAGATCCATCACTAGAAGTAAATGCAACTCTTTATTAGTAGTTGATTGGGAGTCTGATTGACTTGAAATATACTAGGCTAGATATTAGCTATGGTATCATCTATCTTTCTCAGTTCATGAAGGACCCTAAGGTGACATATTGGAAAGAAGTAACGTAAGTATTGAGATACATCAAAGGTAAAACTAAGTATAGACTAGAGTACAATAAGAATAATAGGTTCTTATTGATAGGATACATGGATGAAGATCATACAACTTCTATTAATGATAGGAAATCCACTTATGGATTTGTGTTCTTTCTAGGATATGGTCCAATTTCATGGGGAAGCAAGAAGCAGAATTGTGTTTCTAGAACTTCCACAGAGGTTAAATATCACACTGTAGTAGGATTTTTCTATGAATTGATATGGATATGTCGCATTCTTTTAGGACTTGGAGTTCCACAAACTTAGCCTATAATTCTAAATTGTGACAATTAGGATATTCTACATCTTATTTCAATCTAATGTTTCATGAGAGAACCAAAAACATATAGGTTTAGATGTTATAATTATAATCACTGAGAGGGGGGGTGAATCATTGATGCCAAATAATCCAATTCAATTCCCAACTCTTAACTATTCAACATACAACAACTTAATCAAGCAACATAAACATGAAAGCATATACATCTAAATAATACATAAGAGCATATATCATATGAACACATAATTTATGTGGGAAACCCTCTTTGGGGATAAAACTCACTGAACCATATAATATATACTACAATCCTATAAAACAAGATCTAACATTTTGACCAGCACTAACTGATCAAGGAATACTCATCCCTTAATTTAGTGAGACACCCATCCCACAAAGAGGAACCAACCCTGTAGGAAACCAAACACCAACCAAGATACCTTCATTTGATTTTGAACTTTGATTTAATGTCTTATACACCTAATTATTTACTTCTCTTACTTGTTCTCTTTCCCCTTTATACTATCACAAACTTGCACATACAAGTAATGCATCCAAAACACCCTTTTGGATTACTCTTCACTTCTTAGCACATACACATAAATAAAACCTATAAAAATTATATCACAACATCAAAAACATAAATTTTATCTCATGTACACAATCCTCAACATGCTTTGATCTTCAATCCATCCACTAAACACACTTACTCAACTAGACTCTAGAGCTTATTTGCTCAATTTGCCTCTTCTAGGATCATTAGGTCCAATAACCTATGTGTTCACCTTCGTCACCTTGATTAGACAAGTATAACTAAAAATTTTCACTCTATATTAGTCCTCAATGACCTGTACCTTCTCTTTCAAAGGTTATTTCCTTCACTTGGCTCCACACATGCACAACAACTTAACTCTACTTTCTCAAGTCTAAAAACCATCACCTTTTCTTTCACTCTTTATAGAGTCCTCATGAATATTATCTTCTTGGTCGGCCATAAGAATTTCCTTAACCATTAAGAATTTTATCATGTTAATACATATCTAAAATCCATTATCATAGTTTTTACATTACCTCAGTATCCCCAAACCACCATTAGGTCTTGGTGAGACCTAAAATAATTACACCTTCATACTCACACGTTACATGTGAGACTACTTAGACCAATTTTATTCTTTACCACTGATTAAAACATATCAAAACTATTTCCAATATCCCATTTATTACTTCCACATGGATCCATTCCACCTATAACACCAACTCACACCTTCAACCTATTAATTAGGTATTCATGTTCTTTAGGCTTTCATACACAGAAAACACAGTATCAAACTTATGAAGCTAACACTCAAGTATTTCACATATCCATATGATTATATCATATTGATGAACCCTTTAGGACCTCATATACAACTTGATGTTATTTATACACTTCAAAAAAATCTCTAATCACTCAAAACAACTCTCTCAAAATGACCACTTAGACTAGTCACACATAGTCAAAATATAGTTATACTATTTTGACTCTCCATATCTTATCAAGGATAAAATATGAAAAATAATGCTTTATTATGATCCTTAGAGACTTAAATAACATCTTCATTCTCATTTTATTCTTTAATTCTACTCATAACTCTTCCATCACACTTTTTCAAAGTGGTCACTTAATTTGCCAATGCATTCAACAAACATAGTCAACTTCTAAGTAATTGTTCACACTGAAGATGGATTGGTCAAACCTCCAAAATCCATATAGATAGTATTCATGGAGTCTAAAAAATTATCTAATAGTTATTTCATCTTGAAACATCAAGACACTATTAATAACAACTCAAATATCCTTCTTAAATCACTTACAGACCATGGTCAAACACATAGTTAACTTTGGAGCTCAATAAATTTGATTTTACGAACATTCAATCCATCACAAATTTATGGAAGTGAATATAATTCATCACATTTTTCATATGATTATTCTAACTAATTTTTTTCACTTCCATAATCACTCTAATAAATCATAACATCTCATAGGGTCTCTGAAACATGTCCATACCATTAATACCATCCATTAATTGCCTTACTAAGTCAAACACTTACGCACCATGTAGGAACACTAAAGCTCATTGAAGCACACTTTTTCATTGTCATTATATCACACATGACACCTCATAAACATCCTTGGTCAGCTTGGAGACATCATTTACAAATCTCCAACAATCTTCCCCTTTGTCATTGATGTCAAACACCAATACAAAGCTTATGCTCAAACTCTATCTCTCTCTTCAAGCACTTTATTTCCCTTTAAAATAATGAAAAAGTGGGCTCAAATACTGATCTTATAGACCTAAAAATAATTTAAAGACCAATAAAATTAAAGGAACAACTTTGAGAGATGATACAAACTCCCCCTAACATTGTGCATACCTCTTATTACGTTGAGATTCTCAAACATTCTCCATGACTACACTCATATTTGATCATGCATAGCTTTTATGAAGACAAATCATACATGAATATTAGAAACTACATGAACTTACCTTGAAAACATTAATAGGGACTCCCCCTAAGTCACTTGAGCTTAAGCACCCATTGAGCACCTTGGTATTTTGGAAAAAAATACCAAAAAGTCCGCTTCTTCATACTAGCCTTGTTTAGAGGCCTTTTAGCCCTACCTAAACATTGCAACACCCATAACTCTCTATGTATATACCATCATGACCCAAAATATTATATCTGAATCATTCTCATATGCCCCTTCATGCATGATAAAATAAACACTCAACTTTTCCTCTTCAACATATTTCCTTCACAAACCCACTAGCCAATTAACCCTCCATTTGTACAAATCCTCCTCCATGGATTCAATCATGCACTTCCAAAATATTGTGAAAGAATTTTTTATCACCAATTCAATCATTTCAAATTCTTAAGTAGCCTTAGACATCAACTCATTAGGCAAACCATTTTTTCAACAAAGGCCAAAATATAAGGTTTGTAAAAAAATAGTCAACATACTATCTTTTATTCAATTCCATCACTTGAAAATTCTTTCACAATTTTAGGTCACTAATTCATACTTATAGACCAAATTTTGAGATCATAAATTTTTGGAAACCCATACTTCCTATACCATGGTTTTTGACCTACATACCCTTAAGCACAAACTGGAAAACCTGAGAGCAAACAAAATTCTCTAATTGCACACAAAAGACCTTCAAAACATGAAATCACATAGAACACACTTGAATGAAGTTGACACACATTTATATCCCACTAAGACACCTTTAAAACTTCCAATTATCCAATTGACACTTGTAAATCTCCATACCTAGCCTATAAACCTTGGACATACAACAGTCAACATACCAAAACACCAAAAACTAATAATGACATCATTCTAACATTACCTAGCCACCTCATCCTATGTGGAAAACCAAAATCAACTGATCTCAACTCTTTTTTGTTTTCCTATACCCAAAAACCATCAAATTTACAAGATTTTCACTCATTATACAATGAACACTAACTAAAATGGTCAAACTAAATAAATGACCATAGCTTACTCTTTTGACCAAACAAACACATGAAACCTCATGGATTACACTTGTGCCAATCTTCTTCACTTCTATGAAAACCTTGCCTTCATTCTTTGAAATTTGACTAACTAATCCAAGCATCAAAAATTGATGAGAAATCACCTTTAGGGACAAAGTCCCTGAATACTCTTGGAACACATAATTCACCAAATCAAGCTATCTCAAGAGACCAACTATGGATTAAAGTTGATTGCATCCATACCTTTTTTCTATTGCAGCTCATATTCATAATCTTAGCCCTCAAATACCTCTCACTTTACACCAAGGACGACCTTTATGAATTTCTTGTCATGAAACAATAGCCAAGACCCAATAAATATCCACCATGCTTCCTCTTTATGTAAATTGTCTCCTTGAAGCTTTAGAGAGAGACACCCCTCTGACATAGTGAGATTAAAAATCATAAAACTCATGATACTCCCATATCTATATAATCTCATTTGAATTATAGTCCTGCCTCATCACCAAATTGAATTTAAATGGATCCTTGACTTCATTATTTGCTTCAGAATTGTCAGCAAATGTAGACAATAGAAACTCTTGAGTGTAATTCATGTCTATAATAATAAACAAACCATCTTTGGTCTCAATTCCTAACATGCTTAGGTTTCCATAACCATTTTTAACCTCTTCCTTACATACTAGGGGATCCATACACCTTATTTTTCTTTGAGAACTCATTAAACCTATTCTTACAATACCTAGAAATGTGACCAATTCTATGACATCTAAAATAAACAAGATCATTCATACCTTTTACTTGATGATAATTGTGACCTTATTTTGATTGATTTCTTATCTTCTTGCATTCACTATCTGGTCTTCTTTCTTATAATTTAAGAGTGTATTTGAACTTATCTTGACTAAATTGTCTTTACTTGTAGAACCTAGAAATATGACCAACTCTTTGATAACTATAGCAAACAATGTCTTCAATAAATTTTATTTGAATATGTTAGTGATCTCCCTTTGATTGATTGCTTCTTGTTACATAGTCCTTTGCCTTATGACCAACAAGATGAAAAATAAAACAATGGCCCATAAAATATTTTGCATACCTTGAAGCATTTTATTGTCTGATTTGTTTCTTGATTTTTCTCATGACCTGATCTAACTTTTTGTCTTTCATGCTACCATCCTCTTTATCTTGTTCTGATTTCTTTTTTTATTCTTCGAGCTTGCCTATCTTGATTATGAACTTTACATGCTCATCCTTTAGAGAAATAAGATTAGTCTTTAATTGAACACATTCATCTTCTTTATCCCTCATACTTGAACTTGTAGCCTCTAATTGAATTCTGAGATCCTTAATGGTCTCCTTAGCCCTTTTGGCCATGTCATCTTTAAATATAAATGCTTTCCTTTCTATAGTCTTTATTAGTTCTCGATTATCCTTTTCATCTTTCATGTATTTTCCTGATAAACTATCCTCAAGATATCTAACTTGCACTTCAAGACCTTTGATCATATTCCTCATTTTATGATTCCTCTTATTTTGCTCCTTCATTTCACCAAGTGCACTCATGAGCTCAATTTCTAGATTAGCTTCTTCTTCCTTGCTATCATATCAAACTTCATCAAAAATGATGATCTTTTCACCCATATTGTACCTTGGATCACCTTTAAAAGGTTAAACTTGCACAAAATGTTCTGATCAGATACCAATTATTAGAGGTACAATCACTGAGGGAGGAGGTAAATCAATGATGCTAGATAATCTAATTTATTTCCAAACTCTTAACTATTCAGCATACAACAACTTGATCAAGCAACATAAAATTGAAGGCAAATACATCTAAAGCATACATAAGAGCATACTTTACATAAACACATCATATATGTAAGAAACCCTCTTCGGGGATAAAACCCACTAAACCCTAAAAGATGGACTACAGTCTTATAAAACAAGATCCAACATTTACACTATCACCAACTGATCAAGGAATACTCATCCCTTAGTTTAATGATACACCCATACCACAAGGAGGAACTAACCCCTTAGGAAACCAAGCCCAACATAACTACCCTTATCTAATCTCCACCTTTGATCTTATGTATTCTACATTTGATTATGAACTTCTTTTACTTGCTCTCTTTCTCCTTTACACTCTCACAAACTTGCACATACAAGCCATGCAACTAAAAAACCCTTTTGGATTACTCTTCACTTATTACCACATACACAATCATAAAACCTAAAAAAACTCTATCACAACATCAAAAACATAACATATAGGTCATGCACACAATCCTCAACCTAATCTACTCTTCAATTCATCCACAAAACACACTCACATAATCATCCTCTAGGGTTTAGTCATTCAATCTGCCTCTTCTAGGCTTATTAGGTCCAATGACCTATGTGTTTACCTTCATCACCTTGATTAAACAAGAATGAATGATACTCTTCATTATATATTGGTCCTTAATGACCTATACCTTCTCTTTCAAAGTTTATTTCCTTCTCTTGGCTCCACACATGCACAACAACTCAACTCTACTCACTCAAGTCTAGAAACCATCACCTATGATTTCACTCTTTATAGAGTCTTCATTAATATTATCTTTTTTGTAATCCATAATAATTTAATTAACCATTAAGACTTATATCATGATATTACATATCTCAAATCTATTCTCATAGGTTGGTTATTACCTCATTATCCCTAAACCACCATTAGGTCTTGGTGAGACCTAAAATAATTAGGCCTTCATACTCACATGTTACATGTGAGACTACTTGGACCACCTGTATCTTTTACCAATGATTATAACATATCAAACCTATTTTCAATATCCACTTGATTAATTCCACATGGGTCCATGCCACCTAGATAACCAACTCACACCTTGAACCTACCAATTAGGTCTCCTTGCTCTTTAGGCTTTCATACATAGAAAACATAATCTCAAACTTATGAAGCAAACACTCAAGTATTTCACATATTAATATGAGTATATGATATGGGTTAACCCTTTATGGCCTCATCTACACCTCCATGTTATTTAGACACTTCAACACAATCTCTAAGCACTCAAACTCTCTCAAAATGACCACTCAGACTAGTCACACATAGTCAAAATATAGTTATACTATTTTGACTCTCCATATCGAATCAAAAGGAAAATATGATAATAAATTATTTATTATGATACTTATAGACTTATATAACATATCTATGCTCAATTTATTTTTCAATTATTCTCATAACTCTTCTAACTGACTTCTGCAAAGTGGTCATTCAATCTACTAGTGCATTTAACAAACATAGTCAACTTCTAAGCAATTATTGACACTGAAGGTGGATTGATCAAACATAAAAAATCCATATAGATGGTCTTCATGGAGTTTAAAATATTATCCAATATTTATTTCATCTTGAAACATTAATAAACTATAAATAAAAACTCAAATATCCTTCTTGAATCACTTACAGACCATGGTCAAACACATAGTCAAATGTTGAGCTCAATAACTTTGATTATATGAATATTAAAGCCTTATAAATAGATTCTCTAGATGGGCCTTGAATTTTTTTACAAATTTTATTTTTATTTCATCAATAAATTCATCTTTTATCAAAAGATATAGATCAAAAACTGCATATTGGTTTTCCCTCATTAATTTGAAAATTCAAATTCCAACGGTGCATGTGTTAATTCTAAACATCAAACACTTTGACATCATCTCATGCTCCCTATAAAATTTGGAAAAATTCACTCCATATATATCCTTGGGAGTATACTATTATTTATATTACAACTCTCACCGTTGATCTTAGATCCCTGTTTCTATGATTGTGCCGCTTGTTAGCTTTGTGTGCCCTCTGCATCCCCTATAGTCAATCTTCCAATGAACTTACACCACTTGGCATCCCCACGTGCCTTCTGAGAACATTGACTATTTGAATCCAATTAACTTCCACAACTTTATATACCTTCATGTAACCCTAACTATTTGACTCAATATGTTCCATTAGATCATAATCTGCACGATCACATGCTCATCGTCGATCTCTATCTAACATGTTTCATGCTCACTTTTAGATCTATTGCTCAAGATCTATGATTATGACACATCACTAGTGCATGAAATATTTAATATTTTAATTTAAAACATGCCATTAGATCTTTATCTAGTTATATTAATTGATATTCATTAGATCCTTAATCATATTTAAATCTCATTGTTATATCTCCTCTTGAAAATTTGGCTAAGTATAGAAACTTAGTGAACTCTGTCTGAGGGGCTAGCATTTTACCTTAATAAATTTTTCTATGCTCAAACTCATTACTTAAATTTTGAACCAAAGGATCACCTTTCATAGGGGAATCCATCCATGTATAAAACTACTCTTGAAACATTCACACATGTGAAATATGATGTCATCAGTTTGCTCACTCATATTTATCTATCAAGATGATTACTTGAGCTTAGACCTTCGTATGAATATTATAATGATTTTTTTTCACTTACATAATCACTCTAAGAACTCATAACACCCCATAGGGTATCCATAACATGTTCATACCATAAATATCATCCATCAATTGCCTTACTAAGTCAAACACTGATGAACCATGTAGGAACACTGAAGCTCATTAAAGCACACTTTGTCATTGTCATTCTAGCACACATTACACATCATCAACGTCCTTGGTCACCTTAGATGCATTATTGACAAACCTCCAACATTACATTCAATTCATACATGAACATGTTTAACAACACAATATACAACTCTAGTATTGCCCTACTTAGGATCAATGTGTAGATGTCTTCACAAAGTCACTTTCATGTGATAAGTTTGAGGCATTCAAAAATTATCTCTCTTCTTCCCTTCAATATATGATCAATTAAGGATGGGAATGTTATAATAATTAATTTATCCTAGCCTATTTGTAATAAATGTCTCAAGGTATTACACCTTTGATTGACATAGGTTAGGTAGATTGGGTATTTCTTATGTGTGATTAATTACACTGCGAGTCATAATATCCTATAGATTAGGATATTTAATCTCACTTATTTTTGTATAAATAAGCACCTCTAGTAGTTATTTTACTAATGAAATTCCATTCTATCTTTTAAGCACAAGGCTATATGACATTCCAAGTAAAACCTGGACCAAAAATTATAGATTTTAAAATAATGTGTAACATGTATTTGTTGTAGGAAAACAAAATCATCAATCACATAGATATATCACTAATTATATCATGGAATTTTTTTGGTTAGGTAAAAAACATTTATTTTGTTCTTTCACAGTCAACTACTAATATTTCATACATATTCAAATATAGGTCTACACAAGATAGTTTTAGTCTTAGAATCCAAAGATTTTGGTCAAGTGTGATAGTTTCTTGTCTTTTCCTATTTATTTAGTCATTTACTTATTTAATAATTTCAATTATACTTGTTTATTTTTTATGGCAACTAGGACATATGTGATTACTAATTTACATGGTTAAATGGTATATCTCTCTATTGCATCTTGTTTGATCAATTTTGCTTAACTGAATTCATCTAAAACACTATAAATATAATTTTTTTGGGTGAAACCTTCTATTTTTTGAATTTTCATACCTTCTTGGGTTTCCTCTTTAAGTTTTCAAGTTTTTTTTTTTTAAAGTTTGCATCTATTACTACATGTTTTGATCAAAACCTAGCTTCTATTCACCTATTTATGATTTTAGATTATAACCACATTCATAATTTTGTGCATGAAACTTTTCCTAGAGTTCACATATATTTTGAGGTTACCCAAAGTGTGATCATCTATTTTCAAAACTAATTTTCATATATGCATCTTATTTGTGCCCATTACATTGACCATGACTACTAATAATGATATTCATCCTTCTATGGTTCTCTTTTATGCTAAGGGGAAATATTTTTTTGATAGAGTACCCATTATTCCTTCTTTGGATGTTGATAGTGATAATGAAATAGATTATGACCCAAAACTTTCTAAATAAGTTGACCAACATAGTGTTGCAACCATTTCTATATATAGAGCTTCAATTGAGAAAAACCCTAGAAGTGTAGAATATTTATTTCATAAATTAAATGCCACACACCAAAATCTTAGGAATAAGTATCCTTTGCCTAAGAAACCTTATATATATCCATTTAATATTTATACTCCTTTCACTTATAGTGGTGATTCTAGTACTCCTCATGATACTAATCCTCCTATACTTTTACTTAGTGTTACCACCTCTTCGGGTTAATGTTTCTATTCATATGTAACCAAATTCTTTTATGGTTCCTTACACCAATCCAATGACCATTGTTCTTCAAAAAACACATCTACATATTCAATCTCTTAGTCTTATAAAAACTTAAAACATAAATCATGCCTCTCATGTACCTAACTCTAACCTGAAGAAGGCACCTATTAATACATAAACACATATCAATTGTAATAATACACCCAATAATGCACCTGTTGATCTAAAAGTAAAAAAACAACTCAATTACATTAAAATTGGAAACTTCATAATGATCTCAAGTATATATCAAACCTATCCAACTGGTTTCATGTTATTACATATTATACAACCCTTTAGCTACGTAAGTTTTTGTATACCCCTTATAGTCATTTCAAGTTTCCAAGATTACATCATTTATTGTCAATGGGGATCCATCACAACACATCAAGTATTTCTTTGCAAACATTAATTAATTATGACCAAGTTATTTCCTATGAGTCTAATTTAACATTCCCTATTTGGTTTTATGCCATACCTATAGGCTATGTGCATAGAATACATGATTCACTTGATATCACATTAGAATAATTTTCAATAAACATTAGTCAAAAGGTCACATTATTTAAAATTACTCAAATCAAATAAGGATATAAATAATGGATTGTTAACTATGTGCTTAAAGTTGTGATCATGCTTGAAAAAATGTCATATGAACTCTTGAATAGAGAGATTCAAATTATATTCTCAAATAGTTGGCTCAACTTGCTCAATGACAAATTCATGTTTGATAATTATGATTATTTTGATGAACCTTTCCATGTGCTATGCAACAT
This sequence comes from Torreya grandis, assembly GCA_037957365.1. Lineage (NCBI taxonomy): Eukaryota > Viridiplantae > Streptophyta > Pinopsida > Cupressales > Taxaceae > Torreya > Torreya grandis. The sequence continues at coordinate 2,950,394 of JARHVA010001648.1, read as the reverse complement.
TGATGTTAAACTTATGGATATCAATATGTTGAAATATAAATATATTGCTTCTATATATACTACATCCAAATATCATGGAAATACAATGTTCAAACCTAAGACTAATGATGCACCTAATTTCCAAGCCAATAATGAGGCCATATTGTATTTACCTTATATCTTTTTCTAGAAAATTATGATATGGTATTTTTTTATAAAATACAAAAATAAAAAATATTGATTTTCAATGGATACGTATTTACCTTTGTTATAGGTTTCCATTCATGTTTTTACACACATGTTTCTCATGGTATTTATATGAGTGGGTGTTATGTAGATATATTGGCTATATATGATGATGGAATTTAAAATGGTACACGAATATCCTTAGGACCACATCCCATGTGACATTATCACATTGGTGTAATGCCCTATCTTAGAGTCATTCTATACAATGGCTTTACATGGTGATATATTTCCTTGGTTTCAATTTATCACATTGAGCTACTTATATTAGTTATGAAATATTTTGTTATTACCTATATATTTTGTGTTACATCGACATATATATTGTGTGATAACATAAAGTTTTTATATTAGATACATTCTGTGTTGTGTGTGATTATTTTCCCTCATGTTTATGTGTAGGCATGTGCATGTTTTTTCATCCTTATTCATGGAGGAATATATTTTCATCATGTCTTGGGATTATTATCCTTGCATGTTGAACTAATAACTTATATGTCATCATTAATTTGTGTGTGATTGATTTGATATACTATGTTTGTTTCCCTGATACTTATCATACATATTACTTTAAAAATTTTGACACCATGAACTTTATCATGCAAATATATTTCATCTCACTTGACTGGTGCCTATGTTTCCATGGTCCATTCCATGCATCTATGAGGGCATGTTAATTGTGTGTATTTTTATAATTACTATATATATCCATACTAGTGGAACATTTGCTATATTGAGGGAACACTAGTTGTCCCTACCTTGCCTTGCCATATGGGGCATTGTACCCTTGCATCAAACTTTGTATGATATTATCTATCCCATGCTATGAAACTTGTATATGACACTAAAAATCCCTAGAGTAACTTATTTTTCATTGATATTTACATGATCTTATTGAGCCTATGCAGTTATGACATTTTGGGTATGTTAGTCGCCTATCTAGCACACTATTGAACTTTAATGAACTATTTTACAATAGTTACATGTGTTTTATATGTTTTTTCAATTGTAATAGTTAAAGACATTATTATTACACATGGTGATTGTAACTCTATTATTTTGAGATGAGTGATTAAAAACACATGTTTTTTAATCCCTAACCTCAAATGGGGTGGATATACCATGGTATTTTAAAAAATTGGGGCAAAATGTTTAAGCAAAATTTGGGGAATTTTTTTTGAGAAAATGTTTAGAGCTTAGTTTGGAGAAATTTATCTACTCACTCGATCAAGAAGTGGATTGGGTTGTCAGTAAATCCCAAAAAAATGGTGTCTATGTCTAACACTTGTCATAATTTTTTTAAATGGAATAATTGTAATAACATGTTTTTTTTAAAGCTACATCAACATTTAATTCATATAAAAGCATGTTTAATCATTCCTATACTCATTTGAAGTTTCAATTTTAAATTTTTTAAGCTTTACATTCTATATGGAATTATTATGACATTAACTACGTTTTGCAATTGGCCATTATTTTTAGGTGTGTCAGATTTATGAAAACTCAATGTGAATAGATCCTATCTCGAGCATCATTCAATCCCTCTACCCTTCCTTGGATAAGTCAATGTATGTGATTTAATTATTTATATTTATACTTTAATGCACACATGCTTTCACTCACATAAGCACATCAAAGTAGGTGTATTATGTAGAAACCTAATTTTGGTTCAAAACTCTTTTCCATAATATTTTTCCCCCTACTTTGCTATACTTGGTCCACTTTTATATAATTGGTCATTTCTAGGACTTCTCCTAACCCACACTATCTTATATTTAGAACTCAATCCTTCTAAATGTATTTTAAACTTCACTAAAGCATCCATGTTTAGTATTGATCTTAATTTCACATATCTCTATGCTACATCTCACACCTCTATTTTCATGGGATTAAAGTGATGGTCCTACTGATTTGCCCTACGTGAAATTGATATGCCTACCATTTCCATACACCACTTGTAGACCTTCTTATCTTTGGTACAATTCCTTGTGCCTTGATTTTCGCTTATTGTTATTTTTTAGGGTTAGTCGTAGTGTGACATTTCCTAGAGCATAGTATTTATAACAATTCATACCATTCCATTCCATTTCCTTAAGTATCAAGGATAAAATATCAATCATCATTCATGAATTTTTGCAAATTGGCCTATCCATCTCCTACTTCAATTTTGGGCTTAATTGGTCATATCTTATGTTACAAATTTGATGCAAGCATCCACCTTAATATTTCAACCTTTATGACATCACTATCTTGTACCAAAATAAGGTTTAGGTGAGCATGTATATATTTTAATCTCCACTTAAGGAGGGGTAAGTTTAATCCCTTGATTGAGATTCATCATAATGAAAGTGACATCATTGAAAACATAACTGAAGGATTTCACACCAGAAGAATGATGGTAAGTGAATATGAGAAAGTTAATTTTTTTTTTGTTATCTAAAATTTATCTTATAAATTATTTATAAGCTAGACATGATGAAAATTGGGTTAAGGCAATGGATGAAAAATAAAATCAGATAGAAAAGAATAATATTTGAGAATTAGTGCCTAGATCAAAAGATCAAAAGGTGATAAGAACAAAATGGGTATATAGAAATAAGTTAAATGAAGATGGTGAAGTTACCAAGAATAAAGAAAGGTTAGTATGTAAAGGATATGCTTAGATTGAGGGTATAGATTTTGAAGAAACCTTTGCACTAGTGGCAAGGCTAGAGGCTATTAGAATGTTTTTTGCATATGTAATGTTTAAAAATTTCAAAGTGTTTTAGATGGATGTCAAGTCTACTTTCCTAAATGGGAATCTAGAAGAGGATGTCTACATTGAGTAGCATGAGGGATTTCTTCTCTCAAATAATAGTATCCATATATGCATATTGGATAAATTATTGTATGGATTGAAACAATCTCCTAGAGCTTGGAATGCATGACTTGATAAGTACCTATAGGATCAAGGTTTCAAGAGAGGTTTTGTTGATAGTAATCTCTACATCAAAATAGAAGGTGAGAATCAATTGATTACTGTGGTATATGTTGATGGCATAATATTTGGAGGTAACATTAAAAAATTACAAAATAATTTTCTAATAATATGCAAAGAGAATTTGATATTTCTATGCTTGGAAATTGTCATTTGTCTTAGGGTTGAAAATATTTCAATTAGATAAAGGAATTTTCATATCTCAAAGTAAATATGCCAAAGATATGTTAAAAAAATTGGTTTTGAGGATTGTACACTAGTTGGCACACTAATGGGTACAAAGAACAAGGTGAGTAAAGATGAAGATTCCCCTGTTTTAGATCAATCTTTATATAGATCTATGATTGGTAATATTTTATATTTGATAGCATCGAGGCCAAATATCATGCATGAAATAGGCATGGTTATGAGATATCAAGCAACCTTGAAGGAGAGTCATGTTTATTTGGTGAAAATAATATTTAGATATGTCAAGGGACCATTGGATTATGGATTGTGTTATCCCACAAGTAGAGATTTCACTTTGGTTGCTTATACAAATTCAGATTGGGTAGGTTATTTAGATGATAGAAAAAATACAACTAGAGGATTTTTTTTCCTTGATGATAGCTTAGTATTATGGCTAATTAAGAAGTAAAACTCAATATCACTTTCAATAGTTGAAGAAAAATATATTATAGTTGTGTTGTGTTATACTCAAGTGCTTTGGATGATCAATCTTTAGAAGACACCAAGGTAAAATATGATGAACATGTCTCTATTTTTTGTGATAACACAAGTGTTATTAATATTTCTAATAATCCAATGATGCATTCAAGAATGAAACATATTCCTATTATATATCACTTCTTGAGAGAGTAGGTTACGGATTAGAAAGTTAAGTTGGAATATATTGGTACTACAGAATAGATTTTAGATATTTTCACTAAGGTACTACCAAAGGACACATTTGAGTATTTATGAGAGAAGTTGGTAGTAATTTATTTTACTTTTTTCCATTGAGGATCATCATCAATTGAGGGGGAGATAAGTGTTAGCTCCAGGATAGACCCTTTGCCATTGATGTCAAAGGGGGAGAAGTAAAGGAATAGGTACAGGATTAGGTATAAGAATAGGTATAATATGCTACAGTAAGTGGGAGTTATTGTATGTTTTTCAATTGGTAGTATGTGTAAGTTGGCATGTGTAGTATAGGTTTTAGGATGTGGTAGTTTCATTTAGAGGCTACCATCAATGATAAAGGGGGAGATTTTTGGAAATATTATCATTGATGTCAAAGGTCTAACATTATTTGTGACAAAGGCCCCATAAAATTTAATATCTTAAAGTGTTTTTAATGTTCATAGTTTAGATAAAGTGTGTTGATATTTATTTAATATTAAAAAATATATTTTTGGTTGCATAAAGTCAAAAGAGGGCCCATGAAGAATTCAAAAAGTCATGAGTTAAAGACAAAAGAGGGAAAGGATGCATTTCCTCATGAAGGGCCACCTTGGGGAATTCAAAGAGTCACAAAGTGAAGACAAAAGAGGGAAGGGTGCATTTTTCCATGAAGATTCACCTTGAGGAATTTGAAAAGTCACCAAGATAAAGACAAAATGGGAAAGGATGCATTTGCTCATGAAGGATAACCATGTGACTTTTTAAATGAAAGGATTCAAAGGGTCATGCAAGTTTGGCACCATTTTCCATGTGGATTGAAGGGTCACAAAGGGTGAATGCCAAAGGTCATTTTGAAAGCTATAAAAGGAGGCTTGGAAAGCCAATTTAAATTAGATTAAGTAAAATATTTAAAATATATATGATATACTGATTCACCCCCCCCCCTCTTAGTCTATCTCTTACTTAACAAGTTTTCATGCTACTAGTTAAATGGGCTAGGGTCTCATCTCCCACCCATTCATAATCAGAATGGCTTTCATCATAACTAAAAAAGAGTTTGACCTCATTAACCAAACCTTCATCACCATCATTAGAATTAATGGAATGCTTGATCATGGGAAGATAAAATTTAATAAAAAGAAAAGAAAGGTCTTGATGATGTAGGACACTAGGAGGAAAATGGAAGGTTAATAGAGTTGTTGTGCCTAAAATGATTCAAAAAAATAAAATGGTGTAAATAAATGACATGATACTTACCTTATAGAGTGAGATACTTCCTAAGGTAGAATCAAATATCATCCCAGGGGTAA
>JARHVA010001648.1:2730000-2940000 GCA_037957365.1 Torreya grandis | reverse complement strand
AGAATTTATCATTATTTGACCTCTCATTCTATTGTGAAGCACTATTTTAACCTACCTAAATTCATTTACATGTATGTAATGTCCATTTATGAAAGTTTCCTTAATACAAATTACTATTTTTCAATGGATTTGTTTCCCACCTAAGGGTATAAAAAATATGAAATAGTGAACTAACTCTAATTCACACTCTTAAACTCACTTTGTTTTCCTTAAAGTCTCAAAGGAAGATTGAATTAGATATTGTAGGTACATGGAAATCAAGTGATGAAAATTAGAGTGAGTAAATTAAAGATATGAAGTAGGCAAAACCAATTGTCAAATCAATTTTTAGTTGTTTATCACCATCTAGAAACACCCCAATGCTAGATTTTTATTAGATCTAAATTTATAGGTGAAGTTTTAGGTAGGTCTGACTATGTGTTTTCAACTTCAAATTCATACAACAATTATGTGATACTAATTTATTCATTATATGCCTATAAACCATATGTATTGCATCCTAATTTACTAGGAAATAATAATTAAACATTGTTATCTCTATTTACATGTATTTTTGTGTGCCTATTTACATGTAACTCATTTATTTTCATTACATTTTAGTTACTATGTTGCTTCTTACACCTTCTAGTGTTTTGGTGAATCAACATTGTTTTATACCTAAACTAGTTTTCATCTTTTGGTAAATCCACATTCTCTTACATCTCCTAGGGGTAGATATTACCTTTTATTGTTTCAAATATTAATTATCGTAGAGTTAATTTATTGTATTCCAAGGATTGAATTATATTCCTTGTAACTTTTTTTTCATTATGTCATTTTAGATCTATAAGTCATATGTATGAATATTATATTGTACTTGATGAAAAAAACATGTCTTCTTCAAACTGAAGTGTTCTTATTTTATGTGGTGTATATGTTTCATTTTTATTCCAATTTAAATCACATAAATTGATTATAAAATCAATATTTTACCGATGAAAATCATTATCCTTAATTAAGAATCCATTGATAATTTTGAAATTCCTTTGGTTAATCCTAGCTCAAGCTTGAAAAAAAAAATGAAATCTAAAAATGGGTCTAATTTTTATAACAATTAAAATTATTTTATTAAAATATGTAAAAATTAATGATGTTTCTTTGTAAAATCTCAACATTTATTTTTTGAATGCTAATGATGATAATGTTATGAATGTCAACAGGAATCAATATGCTTATGTGAAAGAAAGTGAATAAGAATGTTTTGATGGTTATGTGAATGCTTACGATAATTTTATGATTCAAAATGTTTATTATGATTTGGGTAATGGATATATCATTATTTTTAGACAATTCATATTAATGTCAATAATAATCCTTCATAGTCTAATACCAAGCCAATCAATCCAACTGAGATCTGTTTAAGAGCATAATTTAAAGAATGTCCTTTTTATGGATTCCAAGATTGATGAATGCTATAAAATAATTTTCATGTCAAGGATTGCCCTATAGTGTGGTTGTTTCCCAAGTTTCTTCTAACTTCATCATTATAAAAAATTATAATGCTTTTCATATTACTCTTATTTTTCAACATGTTATTCTCCTTAGTTATCAACATATTATGCCCCCTACAATATTTTGCATATTTCTTAACATGTTTTTTATTTTAATAGTCTTATTTTTTTTTCTTGTGTTATTTTCCCTATTTTTTAACATATTAGGCTTCCTATTTCTCAATATGTTATGCTCCCTATTTTACATCTTATTACTTTTAATATTTCTAATATTTTTTAACATGTTCTTCTTATTTTTTCAAAACTTGTTTTGTTCCCTATTTCTCAACATTTTATTGCTTCTAATTTACCCCCCTACTTGTCAACATGTTATTTCTTATTATATTCATCCTATTTCTCAACATGTTATTGCTTATAATATTTCCCAAGTTCCTCAACATGCCCATGTAAATAATATTCCTTTTGATCCTCAATAACATTGTGTTCCTAATATTATTTATACTCCTAAATATACCCATATTTATCATGTACCTCAAAATCCTTTGATTTCTGACATTCCTCATATTTCTCAAAATATTTTGGCATACAACTCTCATTGATATTCTTTGAATGTTGTTAATCCTCAAATTTTATAAAATATACTTTTATTATTATTATGTTACTTCTCCACCCATACTTCTCAAATTTTTGAAATGACTAATTTGATGGATACCCTTTATGACATGAAAAAACATATTAAAATTATATCAAAATAATCACAAACTCTAAATAAGAGGGATACTTCAAATTATATTTATTTATAACCTCTTGGCTTATGAATTTCTCGCATAGCCTTTTACAACATGTTTTGCAACTTCATGTTTTTGGAAAGGGAGATCCTTCACCTCATATATAAACCTTTTATTCCTATTTTTTAAAGTTTTATAATAGTGAAACATGATTGAATAATTTTTTTCTAAGGATTTTTAAGGATTATGATCTTCTTGATCAGTTCTCAGTTTGATCAACCTAGTTCTTGATCAATATTTATAAAAGATTCATTATGCTCTTCACTCTATGAAACAAGGATTCAAAAAGATGAAAGTTGCATTTTATAAATTATATCAACTCAATAAATGACCTAATAAAACTATTAGTAAACATGTTCTTAGTTTAGAATAATGGTCACTAAAATGACATATAAACCACTACATAGTTAACTCCAAATCATCTTGATCAATAACAAGTGCTTGCAATCATTAAGGATAAAGTTGTGTTCAACACTTATTACTCTTTTCATAAAATTTCTCGTGTTGTTATAAAAATTGAGATAAAAATTTTAGATACAAATATTCATAAATATGGGTTAAATTATTCCACTCAGCAATGCTTTTAAATTCATACATTTAGGGAAAATTTTAATAATAAAAGTAGTCAGAGTAACTTTTCAATTAAGAATTATTCCAAGAATGTGGTCATTCCCATACAAAAACCATCTCATAAGCTCATGTAGACTCGACAAAGATGGAAAATAAAATTCAACAAGCTTATTAAAATTTCAAAATAATCATTAAATAAACTTATTTAGTGTAACATGATAACATTACCTCTAATTAAATAATATAATCCTTCAAGATCTTTTCCTAGATCATATGATCTAAATACCTTTCATAAATATCATAAAATCTAAGGTATTTCAAAAAATAATTGCACTAATTCAAGAAACATAAGAGAATATATGTAACTATAAAGATTAAATTATGAATTAATAGCTACTAAAAATAGCCTTTTAATATTTTTAAAGAATCCTCTTCTAAACCACAACCACCAAAAATATTACAAGTCAAATCTCCACATGGTTGATGAAGACGATTACAACAAAGTGCCATTTAACAATAGAACTCATACACTCGATGGTTTTATTAGTGTTATTTACTCGACCAAGAGAAGGAAATACTCCCTTGATGAAATTTAAATTCAATGTGATTGGTTATACAATGGTGCTTCATTCATAATAGCTTTCATGGATAGACATGAAAAATATGGAATAATGGTATCTATAATGGCTTAATTATTAATTTATGCATCAATGAATTTATATATGGTATTGACCTCAGTAATGAATACTGAACACACACAAAAATGACTACATAAGGCTCTAATAAATTAAAATGATCTCTTGGTTATATTATATTTTCTATTTGTAGACACCTAATTTTAGTGTGGGGTGGTTTTAGTTGTCAAATTACATTTTTCTAGGGAGCTTGTGTGTTTATCAATCATAGACTCATATTAGAATCTTATCATTGCATGTTTCTTGTGTTTAAGGCCCCATTCACTTCCCATTTCTTCATTTTTATCTCTCTTCCTCTTATTATTTGTTATCCTCTAGGTTTTTTCTAGGACCATAATAGTACAGTCTTAGATAATAAAAAATGTACCACTATGTACTTGGTTTATCCATGAATATACTACATTCTTAGATATTTTAATTTTTGGCCATATTTTCCCTTCTTTTGGGTTTCTTATGGATTGAGCTCCCATTTTTTGGCATTTCCTACTTGTTGTATATCAATTTACATGAAAATAGGTCCTCATTTAAAGTTAAGAAGACTATAAATAAGCATGTGTATTAGTGCATGTAGTATAAGTAAGAGACAACAAATACAGATGATAATTGAATTTCAAAGTCAAGATTAAAAAATAGAAATATAAAATTTATTGAAAATTTAGAATTGGAGTGTTTATATAAAATTTTGATTTGAAATTTTCATATTGTATTATGTCATTTGTTCATGCTAGTGAAACACGAAATAAGGATTAGGGTTTGCATCCATGATTAATTTCTAAAGTTCATCAAGTTGTATTCAATAAATTTTCTAAGAATATGATCCTGATTATAATGGATGGGTAACACATGATCCTTAATGATCCCCATTTTTAAAGGTTTTGCAAGGTATTGTGAGTTGATTAGGGTTTCAAGAAAGGAGATAAATTTCATAAATATCTATGTAGAATTTTTGAAATGTGAGTGAGGTTTTTTTGATAAAAATAAAAAATAATGGTATTTTCAAATATTTTTTTTATAATATTACAATTTTTAGGAAATTAGTGGTATTACCTTGGTAGTTCTAGGTATAGACACCTAATTTTGCTCCAAGTGTAGCTTTAGTTGTTAAATTGAATTAATCTAGGGTACTTGTGTGTTTGTTAATAATTAGTTCATATTATGATTTTATTGGTGTATGTTACCTATGTTTTGATCCCCTTCTACTTCCCCTTTCCATTTTTCTCTCTTTTCCCTAGGGTTCTTACTCCTCCCCTATTTCCTTGTTGTTTGGACTTATGTTAAGAACTATGTTCTTAGTATCTACCAGGAACATACTAATATGTTTTTGGTCTATCCATGAAAATACTACATTTATTTATCCTTATTTTTTGGTCTTTCCTAACCCTTCCCATGAGTCTCTTGTGTCTTATGTTCCTCTTTTATTGGAATTTACTACCTATCATGTGCTAACTTGTGAACCATAGGGTCCCAATTTAGATTTGAAAAATATATAAATACAAAAGTGCTTGATTGCATGCAAGATAACTAAATATAATTTAACTACAATTAAAAATATAAAAAATGATAAGTAAAAGTCTATCACTTATTGAAAATCAAAGTCAAAGTGATTAGAGTTTAACTTGATTTGAAGTCTTCATACTTCATTGTGTCATTTTTTCTTTTTTTTATTGATAAAAAATAGGTTTGATGGTCCACTCCCATTTATTGGATCCAAAAAATATTTTCATAAAGTCATAATTTGAATATCCCAAATTATCTAAATCTGATAACATGTCCATAAGTCCCCATGGAAAAAAAAATACGTAACCACTTTGGTAGGCGTATTTTCCTAGTAATTTATCATAAATATAACAAAGATAAAAACAATAACATATTACAAGTTATTGGAGGAATTGCATCTTTAAAAAGTGATGTTGAGGTGGTTCATACATGAACTCACAACTCAGAAGGAATAGACCAAGTCTATTTCAGCCTTGATACCCTAGCATAATTTGTAAGATGAGTAAAAAGAGATGGCAACCCAGTTGAAGAGGTTGAGGAGTAGGGTTTCTAGCCTAAAAAGGGAGAATGTAGGACTAAAGGATAATGTTAAATCCATTATAGATCTTATCAAAGTATCAGTGAAGGATAACATCACTAGACTTTGGACTCTCAAAACTCTCATGGGTAGCATGCAAAAAGGAATTGGGCCATCATCTTCACAAGCTCAAAAGTGCAGTGAATATGATAAGGATATTGGATTGTTTCCCTAAAATTTTCAATAGATTTACTTAGACCTCAAAATATGTATTAGAAGTTGGGAATATGCCTTAGGAGGTAACTATGAGTTATTTTATGGTTATTCTTGGGTTGTTATCCTATTATTTTTGGTTTGATGTTGTATTTTATTTGACTTTAGCAAACACTATTATTTATTTTGGCCTTGGGGGTTTGGTTTGCATGTTATTTATATAGGGTTGGGTCCTTAGTAAAAAAACCTAGCTTTACCCTTAATAAAAAAACATATTACAGTTTATTTCTATACTTCTATTACAAAATAAGAATCTTATTTACCAAAAGACTATATATTGTAAACTAAGCAAAAATATTTACACCAACAATCCCACCCTCAACCACCAAGAAAAGAAATTAATTTATAGGACAAGTATTAAAACTCCACCATGTAGGTTCACACCAACATATATGGTAGTAATAATACAAACCTCAACATCCAAAATACATCTCAACCATTAGAACTAAAGTACCTTCATCTACAATAATCCAAAATTCATATTCCATAGTCAAACCAATTATAACTTCTTTATAGCATTACAATAACATTATTTCACTTTAAAATATTTGTATAATAATTAATCACTAAATATTCCATCAAAATAATAAGGTGACCTTCATCTATAACTACTAGTTTATCTTTATTCCCACTTTTCAAGTCTCACATTATTGGAATTGAGTCTAGCATTTTCTAAAAATAATTTTTCTACCTAAAAATCCCAATCCCTTATATTTAATTCCATAAAAGTATGTAATAATCTAAGAACATTTATCAAAACAATTAAATTCAAAAAGAAAATACATCTCCCTTCACAAATCTCTACACAATTAAGAATTTATGAATAAATTCCACAAGCTCTACTAGTCTAAATATTTTCTAAGTCTCTAAAGGTAGTCACTAATAGCAACCCCATCCCCTTCTAACTAAAAAAGGAAATAAACTCTTTTAAATGAATGTAAAACCCTTCTACCTCCTTGACCAATCCAACCCTAAACCCTGATTTAATGAAATAAACTATCATACCCAATACAATACCTTTGTCAAGTAGGAAAAGTAAGAGATTATTGAAAAAATAGGAGTCCAATTCAAAATTAAACCTATTTTAGCACTCCAAATTTAGATCATCAAAACATAAAATATTCTCTACTTTTATCTTTACTTCTTTAGACTCAATGATTAAATAAATTCAAAAATATTAATCAAAGATTAAAGTACTAAAATTTGTTTTCCCGTGTTTAGCCTTAAAATTTCTACTAGGAAATAAAAAGAAAGATTCTGAAGCCATGAATTCACCAAGGAAAAATAATTTCTCATGGTTATAAATAAACATTAAATTTTTTAAATAACCCTAACTTATCTCTTATAAAATCTTATCATAAATCTAGGTCCTTATTGTCTTGAGGGAAGAGCATTAATGACCACATCTCTCCTAATCTAATGTCTTAAACACAATGGTGGTATTGATTCTTAATAATTAATTTTAGAAGGTTGAGCTCAATATCACTTAATGATTTTATAAAGAGGGAAAATGAGACATGACATAAATTTTATCCAATAAAGTCAATCATAAACTAATTTTTAATCATGTGAAACTTCAATTAAAAAATTTACATATCTTTTGCACCAAATAGGGTAATAATTATACCTTTATTACACATCAAAATTAAATACTCTTTTATTATCAATTGTCATATCTTTCTCATAATATCTCACCTTAGACTAATGGTTAAATTATTATTTTAAAAGGCACATTCATAGGTTTCATAAAATATTATCAATGTTATCACATCAAAATACCAAAATGATATTTTCTCACTTTTTTTTGGAAAACATAGCTTAAATCACCAATCAATTTAAGTCACTTCCAACAACCACCCCTAACTATACTCCACTTATTAAACTAAAATGATGGGGAAAAAAAGTGTCCTTTATTTTTATGATGCCCAATGATTATTAAAAGCTATATAAAAAATACCCTTTCCTTTCCAACCTAATCATCTCTTAAACATTTACACCTTCAAAACACTTTTTTCTAACTTTAACCAATCCAAGAAATAGAGAATCCCAAACCAAGAAGGAAGGAAATTTCTCCACATATTTGTATATGTAAAATATCCTATTATTACCATATCTATAATAATAAGAGATATTTATCCTCAAAATAAATAAAATTAGAGATTTAAAAAGGGAGAAAACCTCTCAAATTGAATAAATTTTCAATTCATATCCTCTAGTGGAAAATATTCTTATGATAATCCTAGAGAGATTCAAGATATAAAGTTACATTGGTTGTTTCAAGATTCATTGCTCTATTAGTGGAATGATTTTCTTCACCTAATTCAAAATTTTACTAAATCCTTCACTTAATTATACAATTCTTATCTTTTGCATCCTTACCCAACAATTATCAAGTTTCCTTCTTCATGACTATCCTATATTCCATCTTATTTGATTTATTATTTTTCTATATTTTTTCCTTTTCTAAATTATTTATCCAAAGGATATCTTGTATAGCAAACTTTTTTCCGATAAAAATAATTTTGTTTCAACTTAATATAATAATTTAACATTAGTTTCTAAATATTCTTTTAAATACTTAAGCTTCCCTTCTAAAACATCTCGAATCCCTTTATTAGAGATTAAAGACACAAATCCCTAACTTCTTATTCCTTAACTTTCCTCCTTTTTTTTCTCCAAATATTTATCTTATATTTGTACTCAAAATATATTTTCTTCTACTAGTTTATCATCTTCATTCGTTGCCAACTCTCCTTTCTTATGTTATAAAAATTACAATAATGTGTCTCAAAGAGAAATAAGAAAAAAACCTTCTCATAAGCCTTTCAAAATCAATTTTATGAAAAAAAATATTTACAATAAACTAAGATAAATATAGATTTTGGTAACAAGTAATCTTTTTTTACTACTATCTTAATTATAACAAATAGAGAAAAATTCTTGTTCTTAAAAATAAAATCCACTCCATAGAACTTACCTAAAGCATTGTCTATTTTCTTAAAGATCTCAATGTGTCACAGGTCAAATGGGAGAGCATAAAATATAACCCATACCTTTTTTAGCTAGCTTCCTCAATTTATTTCCAATAGTTTTATTTCCAAGGTTAAGCCTCAAATCTTCTACTAGCAAAGGGGAAAAAATTGAAACCAAGGACCTATTTTTTTTCTTTACTTTCCTTGATTCCTACTATAAATAAACATTTAAGGAGATAATGAAACATATTCATTTATACTCCTTTCCAATTCTCTTCAATCCATTGTTTTAGGGATCTTCCTTTCTAAGGTTTGATAAAAAAAAATCCCTATGAGGAATTTTGAAGAGGAACAAGTTCTATAATCTTCCTCAACTTCTACTTTTATCTTGATATTATTAGTTTCATCTATAATAATATCTCTAATTTCTAAATTACTATTCCAACCCAACTTTTATATATTTGCCATGAAAGCCTCCCTTTTTCTAGATCTACTTTCTTTCATTAGTTCTATATCTATCCTTAAATTTGATCCTTTGATTTTCAAATACCTTTAATAATCGGTCTCCCTTACTTTCAAATATATTAACTCCTTACCTCTCATATGATCCTCTTTCTTATTCAAGTATTCATATCTCAGTTATTACTCCATGATTTCTTCACCTAGTGCCCTTTCTATATTCTCTTTCCCTTCATCTTCAATTTTATATTCATACCTTCTATTGGTCACCTAACTTTATTTCTTTGAAACATATGAAATTATCTTTGGTGTGATTTTGGACCCATAATTACCCTTATATCCTCATGTTAACTCTAAAGACTTATTTTCCAGTTTGAATCCATCTTCATGGATAATTTTATTCTATATCTTCTATTTATTCATTTGAACTTGTAAAGCTTTATTAATCTTGTTATCATTTTTTCCTTCCTAAAAAATTATCTTCCCAATGATATGCTTCAACTCACCAATCCTTCATCTACCATGTTATTTTATGGAGAACTTTATCTTTATTTACCTTTTCTTGAAATTCTATTAGGAACCATCCTTTTGTAATGTATTTTATGCTTTCTATATTTTCCCCTTCTAATCTATTCCAAATCTATTTCTATAAAAAATCATCTTTCCACAATTTCTTTAAAAGATTTCCAAAAACTATGATATTTTTTAAAATTTCTCTCGATTCATAAATTATTTCTTCCTTTAATCAGATCACCAAAACCTCTTTGGCATGTTTTTCCTAAGATAATTCTAACCTACTTTCCTTGATTTGATATGATTTACACCCTTTCTATGTTCCTTAGTTGATGGGTTTTTTCATCTCTTCAAATTTTATCTAAGGTTTCTATAGTATTTATCTAATGTAAAAATATCTTCCTTCCATTACAACTAATTCCACATCTAATATAGTGCTTGTATACATCTCTTTTTACTATTGAAAAATATGGTTTGAGATCTAGATTCAAATCCTTGTACACAAGCTCTTTCTAATAGGTAATTTTTTTTAATACATCAAAATCATATCTAAAAGCTTGTCTAAGAAATTGGATTTACACTTTTGATAATGCTTTTAGCATATTATCTCTTACTATAATTCCATAATCCTTTTCAAACTCTCAAACTAACTAAAATAGCTCCCTAGTTTTTTTAGCTCTACCCTCATCTTCCGAATCATTCATTATATCACCTTATATACCCCTAGATTTAGAGATTTGAATCTATTAGTGTAGGTTTTTATTTTTCCCTATTATTTAATTAGGGAAATTATATTTATGCATACATGGAGTTTTCCTACATTTGTGGGATAGGCTAGCTTATGTGGAGATGTGTGTCATAGATGTGTCATAGGTGTCATAAGAATGTCATAAGTAACCCCCTTGATGGGAGTTACTTCTCTATTCTTAGCACCTTGTCACCACCTTTCATAGAGGAGTTACAGTCTATTCTTGGGGTGCCTTGACCACCTTTTGTGGTGGAGTTACTTACGTGCTCTCTTATATGTATTCCTCACTTTGGCCATCTCATGCTAATCAAATATTGGTATCTTCTTGTATAATTTTAAATTGCTTTAGCATCTATGTGGTGTGCACTTGCTTCATCTCGTGTGATCATGTCTCCATTGCATTCGCATTATCCAAATTTTAGCAACTCTGATATGGTATTAGAGCCGCTCTGGTAATCATGTGTCTGGTTATGTTATTAGTTTATTTTGAAATTCTTACTTTGCTTTCTTAGTAGTTTTTTGTTTAAATCTATTGCATTTGAGATTTTTGGTAGAGTTTTTTGAAAACTCATGCAAATACATACGAAAACTTGTTAAAAAAATTACTTCTGAGTTAAAATTTGCCAAGACATCTTGTATAGATCTATTGTGGCTTTAGTAAAGGTAGTGGAATTCCTTTTTTTTGTCATTCTGTAGGAAAAAAAATCTCTGCACATCTAGTTTCTATTCTTGGATGCCACTTTCAGCTTGGGGCAGCTCTCTAAGAAGCACATCTACATGTGGAGGTCCATGTGGGGCATCTGGTAGGATGAGGTATGCATGGATTAGGACTCTAGCAGGGCGAAGTGGAGTTGCACGGCATCTAGCATGCAAGAGGCGCGTGGTGAGGTAGTGAAAAACTACCAGGACTGTCTTTTTTTGAAAATGGCACTTTTTATTCTTGTTTGGCATCCCATGTGGACCCTTAGTCACTTGGCATCCTTTTCCTACACTTGGAATTTTTTTTCCTACATTTGATTTGTCTCTTCTATGATAAAGTCTACATTAGAAGTGTTAAAGTCTACATTGGAAGTGTTAAAGTCTGTGTTGGAAGTGTTAAAGTCTACGTTGCATTGGAAGTGTTGGAAGGGTGCATGTTCATTGGTAGAAGCCCTGATCTCATCTTCTTGGCAGTGCCTATCAAGGCCTAAGACATCACAACAATAGCTATCCACCTTTCTTTCCTCTTATAAAAAAAAGTAAAAAAAACTAGCTGGAAATTCATTTTTTTGCCTTACTAGTTATATTTTTTTACTAAAAGAGGAAGGTAAACTTGATTTCACGCATATCAAGACAATCAGTTAAACTTGCTTTTACAAAGACCTTTTTTAGATTCCTCACTCCATGTCGAATCCAATGAGTGGTTGGAAGGCCATTTTCTCTCTCAAAACAGGCATTTTAAATGTTTTAGTGTTATTTTTTTGCAAAAACACTAGTTTATGGGAAATTGAATCTTTAATATCTTGCAAATGGTAGCTGAAATTTGGGTGCCATTTTTTGCAAAAGTATTTGTAATTCAATTTTTTATATTGTAGGCTTGTTACTTTTCAAAAATGCACTACTTTATAAATTGCCAAAAATTTGGGTCTCCCAGGATGCATTTTTTTAGCGGCTGAGTTTTGACGTCCTATTTACTTAAAGGTTTAAATATCAATCATTCTTAGAAGCAAAGGGTTGTATAGGATCACCATGGGTACTAAAGTAGAACCTAGCACTGATGTTGAAAAGGTCAAGTGGTACAACTGTAGTGATGAAGCCTATGGATTACTGAGCTTTTCCGTGTCTGCAGAAATTCTCTTCCATTTAGAAACTACCAACACTCCCAAAGACATATGAGACACCTTAGAACTCTTATTTGGGAAGCTTGATGAGATGAGAGGTCATGAGCTCAAAAATGAACTCATAAGTCTAAGTCCTAGCAACTTTGACACCCTACAGGACTTCTTCACTAAGTTTAAGGCAATTAGATTGCAATTGAAAGAATGCAGGATAGAGAAGAAAGATGATCAACTCATCCTTTCTATTCTCACAAAGTTAGGTCCAAGCTATTCAGTCTTTGTCTCCACTTTCCATGCCATAAAAAGTGCCCTTGGCACTACATGGAAAATGCCTTCTTTGGATTCATTCATTGACGACATGACTAGGGAGCAAGATAAGCTAATTCAAATGGGCACAATGAAGTCTACTCAACCCCAAGCTTTGATAGCTAGAAATGGTAAGGATAAGACTTCAACAAAGGAGAAGAAGAAAAAGAACAAGGACCAGGACTAGGAGAAGAAGAAAGAAAACAACAATCCTACCAAAAATAACACTGAGTCTTCCTCCTCCAATGCTAAACCTAAGAAGGAGAAGGTTAATTATGCCTATTGTAAAAAGATAGTGCATGATGAACACAAATGCATGAAGAAACAAATATATCACCTAACTCATCTTCTAGAGAAGCACAACATAGGTGTTCTTGAGTCCATCAAGCAAAATTCATCTACCCAAGATTCTACCAAGGCAAAAGGCAAGGGTAAGGAGAAAGAAAAGGGCAAGGCCCTTGTAGCTACTACAGCTTCTTCAACATCATGGGTCATTGATTTGGGTGCTTCTCACCACATGGGCTCTTCACTAGTTGATTTTTCATCTTTAGAGCCTTGTATCATGACTTCAATTAGTTTAGGTGATGACACATCAGTTTCTGTTGCAGGGAGAGGGTCAGTTGAAATGGAAGAAGGAACATTCAATAATGTTCTAAGTGTTCCTTATCTTTCAACCAATCTCCTATCAGTATACCAAATCACTCACATTGGTCAGGGCATGAGAGTTGAGTTTTCACTAGATTCAATGGCTATCAGGGAATTACATAGTGATACTACAGTGGCAGTGGGTAGGGCAAATCACCAAGCCAGGTTATACACCTTCTCACATTTTGCAACTGATTCTTCTCCAATAGCATTGCTGACTCATTCAGATGGAGTTAGAAAACTATGGCATGAGTAGTTTGGCCACCTTAACTATCTCTACCTTAAACAACTTTGCAAAAATGACATGGTCATTAGCTTGCCTCGTGTCCAATTCTCAAAAGGACTTTATGAGGGGTGATCCCTTAGGAAGCATCCCAAAGAAAAATTTGACAAAGGCAAAGCTTGGAGGGCTTCACAACCTTTGGAGTTAGTCCACAGTGATGTATCAGGACCCTTTCCCAAACCATCTTTCACAAGGGCCAAGTACATCCTCACTTTCATTGATGATTTCTCTAGATACACTTGGATATATTTTCTCAAACAAAAGTCTGAAGTGTTTGAAAATTTTCTAGACTTAAAGGCTCTTGTTGAGAAATAGAGTGAGAAATCCATCAAGGTTATTTGAATTGATAATGGAGGGGAGTATGTCAGCAACAGGTTTGAGCAATTTTGCACCACAGAGGGGATTGATTTGTAGCATACAGTCACTTACAGTCCTTCACAGAATGGGGTTGAGAAATGCAAAAATAGGTTCTTGAAAGAAATGGGTAGCTATATGATTCACTCCAAATCCTTAGCACCATAGTACTAGGCCAAAGCCATCAATTGTACTTGCTACATTTAAAATAGGGTTCTTCACAAAGCTTTGAAAGGGATAACACCCTTTGAATCTTGACATAAAAGGAAACCTGATGTTGATCACCTTAGGGTTTTTGAAATCCCTAGCCATGGCCCACATTCTGAAGAAAAAAAACAAAGCTATGGAATGTCAGTCCAAGCCTTACATCTTTGTCGGATATCTGGATGGTATTAAGGGGTATCACCTTCAAGATCTAGTCACTCATGAGTTTTTCATTGAGAGAAGTGTCCATTTTCAAGAGAGTCCTAGAGACTCAAACTTGACACTTCTTCTCCCTCATTAGATCTACTTCTTCATGATGATTCCTCATTAGATTTAAATTAGCCATAGCAGGTTCTCGAGCTAGAGACATCTTCTTCTTCTTCTTCTTCAAGTTCAGATAGCAAAGATAGTGATGCAGAGTCATCCACCTCTAGTCAGTCAGAGGATGAGGAGTTAGCACTTGACTCACCCACTTTTGAGCCACTTTGGTCCAGATAGACACTTGAGAGTGATGGCACTTGGGCAGGAGATCCTGCAGATGACAGACGTACTAGGGGCAATTTTTAGAGAGATCCACATGCCTTCTTTGCTTCAATTTTAAATCCATAGACTTTTTGAGAGGCATCAGAGATACCTGAGTGGGATAGTGTTATGGAGGAATAATATTCTTTCTTATTCAAAAATCACACTTAGGATCTGACTTCACTTCCTAAGGGAAGAAAGATGGTTTGATGTAGGTGGATATATCAGACCAAGTTTGCATCAGATGGGTCGGTTGATAAGTATAAGGCACAATTGGTCACCAAGCATTTCTCACAGGTGGCAGGCATTGACTACTCAGAGACCTTTGCACCTGTTGCAAAGATGACTTATATCCAACTCACATTGGCTATTGTCGTAGCACACAGTTGGGATGTGCACTAGATGGATGTGAAGAGTGCCTTTCTTCATAGAGACCTAGATGAGGAAATCTACATGGAATAGCCACCAGAATTTGTTCAAGATTCTTCCTTAGTATGCATACTTAGGAAATTTATCTATGGCCTTAAATAGGCCCCTCAGGCATGATACGCCAAGATGGATTCCTTCCTTCTCACAGCAGGTTTCACTAGGTGCCATTCTGACCCCAATGTCTACTTCTTACGAAAGGATGATTTGCTCCTAATTTTGGTTCTATATGTTGATGACCTTTTGATCATCGAGAGTTATTCATCATCTATTACAGTGGTGAAGGCAACTCTCCAAGATAGATTTGACATGATAGACTTGGGTTTATTGTACTACTTCCTTGGCATCAAGATCTCATAGTCAAATTCAGGGATTTCTCTTACACAGCCTAAGTATGCTCTTGATTTATTGGCTCAGTTTCACATGGCTGATTGCAAGCCATCTCTGACTCCCTTTCTATTAGGACTCAAGCTTGAGGCTGACTATTCTTCACCATTGGTTGATGCCACTCGATATCGACAACTTGTTGG
Source organism: Torreya grandis (assembly GCA_037957365.1). NCBI lineage: Eukaryota > Viridiplantae > Streptophyta > Pinopsida > Cupressales > Taxaceae > Torreya > Torreya grandis. The sequence goes on along the minus strand of JARHVA010001648.1, from coordinate 2,924,391 downwards.
TAGTCTCATCTTCTTGACTCACACTAGGCCTGACATATCATATACAGTGGGACTTGTCTCTAGATTATGTAAGAACCTCATGAGCTACATTGGAAAGAAAATAAGAGGATCTTGCATTACATACAGGGTTCACATAGATATGAGATTCATTACAGATTTGGCATAGAGGTTGACTTGGTTGGATATACAGATTCAGACTGGGCTGGCAATTCACAGACTCACAAGTCCACTTTTGGTTACAATTTCTCTGTAGGTTTTGGTCTTATCAGTTGGTCTAGCAAGAAGCAGAATGCTATTTCTATATCATCCATAGAGGCAGAGTATAGGGGAGCTGTTAATGCAGCTATTGAGGCTATTTGGCTTTAAGGGATACTTTCTGAGTTTGGCATTCCTATCAGGCAGCCCACCATCATTTATTGTGACAACCAAAGTACCATTCAAATTTTCAAGAATCTAGATCAACACCAGCGGACCAAGCACATAGAGATTCACATGCATTTCATTTGAGAGCTTATTCATAGTCAGGTCATTGACTTGATATTTTGCCAATCTTTAGAGCAAGTTGTAGACATCTTCACCAAACCTTTCACTGAGAGCAAGTTCATTCATCTACGAGCTCTTATTGGGGTGTGATCCACATTTGTAGTAGCATCATCTTTAGGGGGGCACTAGCCTCTTCATTTCATTTATGTCTCTCTTTTGGAGGGGGGGGGGGGGGGGGGGGGGGGGGGGGGGGTTCCTATGGGTTTTATCCTTTTCTCTATCTTATGGGAGATTGCATTTGTACATGGGTACCTCATCAGGCCTAGTTTCTAGGACCCATTTTATATTTCCACACTGCCCACCTAAGCTGCACTTATGGGGGGGTAATAGTGTAGGTTTTTATTTTTCCCTATTATCTAATTAGGGAAATTATATTTGTGCAAACATGGAGTTTTCCTACATTTGTGGGATAGGCTTGCTTATGTGGAGATGTGTGTCATAGATGTGTCATAGGTGTCATAAGAATGTCATAAGTAACCCCCTTGATGGGAGTTACTTCTCTATTCTTAGCACCTTGTCACCACCATTCATGGAGGAGTTACAGTCTATTCTCTGGGTGCTTTGACCACCTTTTGTGGAGGAGTTACTTACGTGCTCACCTATATGTATTCCTCACTTTGGCTATCTCATGTTAATCAGATATTGGTATCTTCTTGTATAATTTCAAATTGTTTTAGCATCTATGTGGTGTGCACTTGCTTCATCTCATGTGATCACGTCTCCATTGCATTCGCATTATCTGGATTCTAGCAACAACTCCGATAGAATCTATTCACTATCATCCATTTGTTCATGTTATTGGAAAGTCATAAAGGGATTAGGGTTTGCATCCATGTTTTTTTGTTGAATTTCATTGTGTGTTGGCTTTAAAATTGTATAATAATAAGGGTATGATAAAAATATAAGGATAACACATTCCCCTTAATTAATCCCCTAGTATTTAATTTTTTTAAAAATTTTAGTGAGATAATTATCATTTTATGAAAGGAAATAAACTTCTCAATGACTTGTAGTGAATTATGGAAACATCAGTGAGATTTTCAAAGCTTAGGAGAAGAGAAAAATGTTCATAAATTTTATTTTCATGAATATTTTAGTTACCTGAAACATACTTTAGTATGGTATTGGTTGGATAATGAGAGTTCTATTTTCACTACATATTTTAGGGTTATGTGTGCATTATTGTCTAGCCTTTTTTTCACCATTCAACTATCTACAGATGCACAAAAATTTAGTATTATTATTAAAACCCTTTGCTTTTACATTTAAATTATTATAAAATATTATTTTATACAATTAGGTATGATTTTTTCAATCATATTAAGTTAAATATAATTGGATATGAATTACACATGTATGGGTAGGTGTAGTCCATTTTGATGCAAAATCACTTTCTAATAAATTTTTATAGTAAATATGTGCTCTCTTGTACACTTTAGAGTTTCATATTTTGGTGAACCCACATTTCCTTTCTTTATTTATTTACTCTTAAGGTGTTTTCAATGTGGTGGATCTAGTTTTTCTAGGTATTTTTTTCTATTGATACCATCATCAGCCATAAGCCCTTATGTGTGCTTTGAAAACCCTAGTTTGTTGAGTTTGTGTTAACATTTAAATTATCGGGTATATTTTAATGATATATGTGTTTCCATATTTTGCCACATAAATTTATTATATCTAATACTATAATATGTGAATTGATAGGTTGAGTTGTAAAGTTTTTAATTTTTTCGTAATTTCTTTGGTCAACACTCGTGCTTATTTGAAAATGAAAATGGTGTCTCTCATTGATGTTAATGATCCTTCTACTAATACATGTTCTAATATAAAAGTTAATGATAATGTTATTAATAGTACTCAAAGTCATAATTATTCTAATGATGATAATGATAAAGATGAAATATGTTATACCATCCTAAACAAATAGATGTAATGTTGTTGTACTGAGAGAGGTCTAAAACCAAACCCTAAGACAATATCCTCAAGTAGAATATATACACTATAAAGAGAGAAATGGTTATTTGTGTGAAAATAATGTATATTAATGTTTTAAGGGTTCCCATTCCATGTCTAATGATATGAATATTTCCCATCTTATTTCTAATTTCATTCCTCCTCCCATGTCTTACATGTTAATGTATGTTTGCATTATAAATTTATAATAATTTAATTATTGTTAATTAAAAAATAATACATTAATAGAGTTTTATAGTTTGTTATTTATTCAAATATATTTTAATAATAATATATTCATATATAGTCAGTTTTGTTAGAATGAGTTATTATAGGGAGATATGGAGATTTTGGTGGAGATATGATCTCCCCAATTATAGGAAAGACTTTTCCTATATAAATGTATTCTCATATGAAATAATAGAGAATGTGAGAATATTATTGTGTTTGAAATATATATTCTGGTGTTTGGCTCTTTTTGTGTTGTGAAAACTCTGATAAATCCCATTTTTACAACCATATTGATGTTCCTTTACCTTCTCAAAAAGGTTTCAATGATTCACTTGTTGCTTCTCAAATTCCTCAACCATTTCAACATTCATTTGAAATTTCATCACTTTCTTCATAGTGTTTCTTGATTGAATAATGTTTCTAGTAAGGATAAGAGTAAATTAGCTTTCAAGTTTAAGAGTAATGACAATACTTTAAAACCTAAGAATGAGTCCAATAATCTAGTGAATGTAGTGGACCAACCATCTAATAGGCTAGTATTATCACAAAAAATACAATAAATAAGAATTTCAAAATTAGGGGAAAGTCCCAAAAATGTGTTTAAATGATTATTCAATTGAAATATTATTATTTTACCTCCTATTAGATAAATGGATCCATCACTTCCCTTGCCTAATAACTATGATGTTAGTGCATATTATGATTATCACAAAGTTTTTGGATATTCTTAAAACAAATACAAAACTTTTAAACATATGATCCACTACGTCATTGAAATAAATCAAGTTGGTAGAGGGTATCAATTGTACTTCAAATGAATATGTGGCACAATCAAATCAATATTTGATAATATTTACAATTAATTTTCTACATAATACCATAAAATCTATATACCACGGAAATTTTAATTTTATATCTAAAAAACAACCATCAAAATATTTAAAAGCTCATCAACTTGATGGATTTTTAGGTGTGGTCAATATAATGCAAAAAGATCCTCCTCCAATTATATTATATGATCCTAAAATTTTAAATGATGACTCTAATAACACACTATTCTTCATTCAATATTCTCAAAGCATACATTCAAACATAAAAAATGAAATTATTAATTATAAAGTTTCAACTATAAATGCATGCTCGATGAAATTTATTACTAGTCTTAGATATTTTTAAATGGATTTAGTCAGTACTACCATAATTATTAAAGGATATGATGGGTTCACTATGAATCAAATTTAATGCATTTCATTACCTATCATAATGGGTCCTAATACCATATTATTTTGGTTTCATTTATTACTAAATAATGGGACATATGTCATGGTTCTTGGATGCCCACACTCATAATCACTATTCATAATCATTATTCATGGTCACTATTCATGATGATATGTCTTAGTGGTGATGTAGATGGTTAGTGATGTGGCTAGAAGATTACTTGACATGACCCATGGTGTGTGGTATGGCCCACAGAGCATCTTTGAAGGTGAAAAGAGGAGGAGAGAGAAAGTAGGTTGCATTTCTCCACTAAGTCACATGGGTTTCCTTATGTGAAAGCATGTGAGGACATAATGATAGTGGATCACATGTTTCTACTTAGGAATGTGTTTGTGGGGTGCATTTATCTATGGGATCCTATTTGGTGAGGTCAAAAGTGGGAATCTTCTAACTCACATATGTGTGCACATGGGAAAGTGGGAGATAAGGATCACTATGCAAGATTTAGATCACATGTAGAATGGGGCATAACACATGGGAGAGACATGGGTGTGCACATGGATTGTTCAAGTGGGCATGATGATATTCCATTCAAAGGCTTGACCTTGCACATGGGGGGACAAGAATCCTTATTGATGAATAGTTCTATCACATGGAGTATGGCATAATTTTCTCCTCTCTCTCTATTTTATCTCTATGTTATAAATGTTATTTATTAGCATGAGATCTCCTTTTTAATTCATCCTATTAGAGAATACATGAAAGCCTTGGTCTTGCATTCTTAGAGGTTGGATCTTATAGGCTAGTTTATCTTGGTCCACAACTTGAATGCTTCAAGTGGAAGCATTGATTGATTTGTATGGAAGCACTAAAGGAGTTTCTATGGAGGAGATATTATAAAAGAGAGTTTTATGGTGAGATTAATATGAAGTATAGAGCTTCCATTTTTCCTACGGTTTTTTCTTGCACATGCAAGGTTTCCACATAATCTCTGTGTAATGTGTCCTCTTTCTTGTATATGTATTTATGTAGCTTGTTTTCATTTTTATTTCCTTGCACTGTAGGATATATTTCATTGATCTAACATATAGTATCAAGACTTTATTGATAATAGAGATTATTCTGAATGAGTTGGTAAGTAAGAATATTACTCCACCAAACATCATGTCCAAGGATTAGTTTGATCTACATCATTGCTTATCTCATGGAGGAAGAATTTACCAAAATTTTACTTTTGATAGAAGAAGAAAATGTCTTAAGGTTAGTTTTTTCTAGTATTTTATAGTCTTGTCTTTCCTCTAAGTGATTTTTAGAATAGTGTTTTATCTTATTGTTTTGTTTTGTATGGTCTTACTTTGGTGTGTTTGCTTCTTATTCTATCTCATTGGTAAAGGTAGTTAGTTGTTTCAATTATTTCAAGGAATTTATACTCAAGTGTCAAGGTTTATTTAGGTCTGATATTGAGTGAGATATGACTCCATGCCCAATGGATGGACTAGGAAATTGGTCTAAGGTGCATAGAAAGCATACAATCCTAGGAGGTCACTAAAGATGTTAGATAAATTTTGGCTACCATGATTGATGATCATTAAAAAAATTGGTTTTCATAATCATAACTTTGTTATTATCCATATAGGGTATTCAAATAGCTACTTTTTGTGGTCTCCTTATTTTTATAAAAATTTAAGGTTCTTTTAGGGAAATTAAGATAATGGAATATTTGCCTCATTTTCATTCAAATCATTCTATCTCAATGTCTAATGTGCTTCAAGATTTTCTAGAGGTTATAAGAGTTCCTTTAGGCCATTTTTCACTTTGAAAAGGTCATGACATCCTTCTCAATCTGTACACTTGAGCAAAATGTGTCGAACTCCCTTTCTAATATTTTTTCCACCTTTGAAACTTGTTTGTCCTTAGTCTCAACATTCCAAAATGGCATAATGATATATTTTAATAGCCAATAAGGTATTTTTACATTATATTATAATTTTTTAGGTTATTAAAAATTCCATGAACATATTTACTTAGCTACAAGAGGTTGTTTTTTCATTCTAGTAGGTTTACCATACAAAACTAGGTCTTTGGATATGAAGATGAGATGAAAATATAAAGAGAAAGTGTGTGGCAAACATTATAAAAAATAAAACCACTAATACATGTCCCCATAATCTCCATTATCATAAAATCAAAGCTAATTTGGTGTTTTTAGGGTAGAATAAGACAAAAATTGACCCAAATCCTATATCAGGTTCTTGAAAAGCAAAAGAGCTCAACCAATTTGTGCTTATTTCATAAAGAAGAAGTGGTATTTATTAAAATTAAATTAGGGATTGATATGGGAACTTATTCCCTTATAATAAATTTCCATATTTCTCAATTTGAGGCTCCCAAATCTATGAACCATCTTTACGAGTGTAAGCCTCTCAAAAACCCTACACAACTCCTACTAGCTTAGGTTTCTCTTTGTAATTGCATTTTGGAGCTTGTTGAATACATGAGGATAATGGGAGAGGATATATGGAGTTTTATGGGTCTCAAAATAACACCATTAATCAATTATCCTATGCACAAATGTTCAAAAAGATCATTTGTAGGAAGTTATTCTCAAGAACTTGAATTTAGTGATTGGAGTATGCATGAAAGGAATGGTGATAGGTAGAACTCTAGTGATAAAAGGGTATTTAATACATAGAGGAGAAAAGAATAATTTTTTCATATTTTTTTATCTCATCAACTTCTAAAACCCAAATTTAATAAAATATCATGATTATACACGCTAAGTATGATTCTATCAACATATAAGCAGGATACAAAGGTCTAAGTCTTGTTTGAAGGCTTTATGATCATTTGAGAGTTGATCATTCATGGGTAGAGTGTTGAAACATTGTGTCCAATTATCATATACTTTATCAATCATTAAGGAGATCAAATCATAAAAAATGTCATCATCTAAAGCCAAGGTAGTCAAGAAGATCAAATAGGGTTGCATAAGCAGTTTTAGAGCATTTTTAATGTCTTGGAGAGATTTTGACCTTACCAGTAGGTATAAGGGGGATAGAAATAATTCATGAGGTAAGATAATATATATTTAATAGTGTACATATTGACCAAGTAGACTCAATAATGACATATCACAAATAGGAGAAAGCTCTAAGCCTAACACGATCATATAGGCCTATTAAAGAGCATGTATGTATATTATGTGGAATAGAATGTTTGAAAGTTTGTATAAGGAGGAGTATAATTAAGCTATTAATATTTAATAAAATCATAAAAACATTATAAACAAATTGATAAATACTTAAATAGTCTTTAATCAAACTCAGTCAAGAGCCTAAATGAGCACCTATAGCCAAAAGCCAGTTTTGGCATAAAATTGTAAAAGATGTAAAGGTTGTCAAAATTATTGGATTAAAAATGATATTTGGAGTTGGTGATACACGTGATAATTTTATTATTCCATTTAATTTAATATTTTTCATAATTTTTCAAGATGAAACATTGAAGAGAAGTCAATAATTCTAATGGAACTTAGATGAGCATTTACAGACTAGCATGTGCAAAGTATGAGAAAAGGCATATTTGTTGTGTTGAATGAATATGGATAACATGTGGAAGAGTAAATTAAATAGGTAAATAGTTTTTTAAAATTATTAAGAGGTTTTTTATAGGTGATCAAGGTGTAATAATATGGAAAAGGAGAAAGATGCCTAGATGAGCCTAATGACAAGCTTCAAGTATGTTTATAGGAGTATGAAGATGGTGTGTGAATCTTATATTGAAATTTTGAGTTTAGGATATTGTTAGTAAAGTTATGTATCATGATTAAAATGGATAAAATAATTTTAATACATAAATTTAATTTAAAGTCCCAAAATAAGTCCTCTAGGGTTAGACTGGCCTAATTGCCTACAAACCCTCAAAGTATGCAAATCAAGTTGTAAAAAAAAAATTAATGTAATTATCCAATATATATCATTTAAATAAATAATATGAGTTTTAACATACATATTTGAGGATATTATATCTAAATAAATGTGTTTTGAGGCTTTTTATGGATAAAAGACCTTTTCTCAATCTTCACACTCAAGTCTGTTAACCCGAGATGCAGTCTTAAGTGGCTCAGAAATATACTATGAATATACATTCATGGTAATATATTTTGGATACATTATGGGTGATTATATACTCTGTATTTTGGAATATTTAGTTCCCATTAATACTCTAACCTCATGGATAATCACTAAGAAGGACTATCACTTTAAAATTGCCTAAAATCTTCACAAGAAGCTTGAGAAGATTTAAAACTTTGCTTTGTAGTACAATGGACAAGTGCATGGGAAAAAATTCACTCATATTTATTTTTTTGTTTCCCTCAAATTAAATCTTATTTAATTAATTATATGGTATAATTCATGTACTCTATGAACAATCCTTAAGAACTTAAATTCCTCCAAACCCTTCTAGAAGCCTGATCTCTGAGTTTTGATCTAAAAAAGGTTATAATGCACTTGTTTAGTCTTTTAAACATCTTATATTACATATAAACACATATAATAACCTTAATTAACCATTACTTGTCATGTTTGGGATAAATTTATGGATATATGGACTAAAATATTGCCTCTTCGAGCTAGTTTCTAGCATTTTGAGGCATGTAAGTCTTCATAACCAGTGGTAGAGGATTATTGAGCCAAGAAAAAGGTGTCATGGTATTTCAAAATTAATTTTATAGGTATTTATAGGTACAATATAATTTTTAATTGGTTAACTTTTCCTTGTATAAGAAAGGTGATCAATCTTGTACTAAGAAGGTTGAATTGCAATTATATAATGGTAAAAGTGAATGTGAGGGAGTATGAATATGAGTTTCACTCTTATATAGATGAGATAATACTTTAAGTGTCCAAGTATGTCATGAGAATACTCCAAGAATATTTAATCAAGAGTACCACATGTTAAGACAAATACTTGTAACTCCTTCTTGACCAAAAAAGGGCAGTTTCAAATGAGGTTGTTGAGTCATTGAGGGAGTTGAAGAGTCTCTTCTATGCTATTAATCTAGAAGCTCATCATCAAGAAATAAAAATATGCCAAGGATATGGATAAAAATTGTCTTCAACTCTCTTTTTTGGATTTTAACTAATTTGGATGAAGTGACACTTGTCATTGGAGTTCCTCCAACATCCTCCTCCTCCTCCTCCTCCTCCTCTCTCTCTCTCTCTCTCTCTCTCTCTCTCTCTCTCTCTCTCTCTCTCTCTCTCTCTCTCTCTCTCTCTCTCTCTCTCTCTCTCTCTCTCTCTCTCTCTCTCTCTAATCTTTAATAAATTTATTTCTTACCTTATTAAATGTTTTTAATTAGTTTATTTGTGTGATTGTTGATGAATGTTAGTAGTAATGCTTTCATTGTCTCTCATTTGTCCTCTCCTACCTATTTGTAAATGGATTATCTTCTTGTAGATCACATGGTGAGTTTGAATATCCTTTCATTTTATATAAGTGGATTTTATTCATTAGTGTCTTCTTTAGGCCTCTTGATTAACCCTTCTTTTCAATAGATTGTCTATGGCCTCGATGTTTAAATACTCATGCTTGAATGTCTTTGTTGAGTAATGTGATTATATTAAATCCTAATTCATGTTATTAGTGTATTATGTTCAAGTAAAGGGTGTTAATTTTTTTCATTGCCTCCCTATTTTAGTTTGATTTTAGTTAGCTTACCCTTTTCCTTTGCAAGCAATAGGTCTAGTAGTAGTTTTAAGGGTGATAGCATCAAGGGAGGTAGCCCTATCTAAAGATTCACCTAGTTGATTAATCCACCCACAGCCTAGAGGTGTCTCCACGATATCACTTAAGTGAGGATGCTTGAACAACCTCCTCAAGGGTGCAACTTTTTATTATAACACTATTGTTTTAGTTACTTATACTAGAAAAATATGGTTTTTGTAATTAGATAACTAGTAAGTGGGGGCCTAATCACCTCATGTTTGTGTCCTTATCTCTCCTCATTTAATGTTACTATTAAAACATTGATTTGAGACATATGTTTCATAACTTATATGCATTCATATGTAATCTCTCTCTATTCTGTAGCAACCTCTTCTTGAACCAACTTAATTTAATTTAATTTATATATTAATGTCTACCAATGGAAAGGATTGTTCCATGGTACTATAAAAGGTAAAATGTATATAATATAGGGGTATAAAAATAACATATCCTAAAGAAAACAAAAGATAAAATTGAATCTAAAATGAGTAGATCAAAATGAATAGTCCAGCAACATAAAAAACTATGAATAAGTTCAAAAAGCGGAGAGAATCCTCTATCCTATTAGATGCTTATATGTACGATGTCATAGCCCTTTTGACTGGATTGAATAGGGTAGAATGCATTCCTACCTCAAAATAAGCTCACTTAATCAAATCTATAATTTATTATAATGTGTCTTAAGATAACATCCTTGCTCTAGCTAAGATGGCAAAGGTTCAATCCTCAATCTCTATTATTTCACTTCAAATAAATACTAAAAAATTAATTCCAAAAACATTGAGTTAAATTTAAAATTAAGGTTATTTTATCTATTAATAAAAATATCCTTGTCATTATATTATATCCCATCTCATTCATATCATAAAAATAATGAATTATTCCTCCTCTACCCCTTTTTTGCATGGCTCATCAATATCCTTGTATAGGTCCCTCCTCATGAAACTATCCCTCTCCCTCTTGCGTAAATAGTGTCACTAGGATAAACTTAAGCCATCATGCCCTCTAGGCTTATATATCTCCAACATCATCAATCCTAGGGTTAGGATTCCTCTCATCATCATCATAATCATTCATGGGATATTATCTTCAAATTCAAATATTGTTTGATCTATATCCCTTAAGGAGAACCTTCATGTCCTATGCCAAATAAATATGGTTGGGGGAAAATCATGTGTAAAACTAAACTAATCAACACTACCTCATATTATAACTAATAAAGGTTGTGTTGATGTGGGTTTTATGCACACTATGGTATCTTATGAGGTAGCTTCTAACATTGTAAGTTTGGTAAAAATAATTCACTCCAAGGCATGATTTATAGGGTATTAGGCTTTGAAAACAACCTGGTGGTGAATGGAGTAGTCATTTACCATGGATGGTTTATATATGACATGAGTCTAGACCTACTTTAGATGAATAGATGGGGTAATCTAACATAAAGTGAGAAGCATCAATAAACTCAAATGGGAAGGAAGGGTAGAGTAGAAAAGAAGGTTTGTGAATCAAAATCAAATGAAACCCTTATAAATTGGATCTTTAACTATGGGTAGTCAGAAAACTAGTGCTTGTTGCAAGTTATTATTAGCACATAAAACAAATAAACAAGGTTAAGAGTTTAAAGGAATAAAATACATTAAACTTTAGTGTTGATAATCAAATGTTGATACGGATGTAAGATTGTAATTTGAACATCTACAAAGGGAGATTATGAGTATTTAAATACAAAATCATCCAAATTAGCTATTTTTAAAATATGAATAATTGTATCAGATAATACTTCTTCACAACCCAAAGACTAAATTACCAAAATAATGGAAATTCTTCACTAAATCACAAGTTTAGAGAACAAAAAAAAAATCACATTCAGACAAAATTGTAGAATAATCCATAGAATTCCTTATTTACCTTGATAGATAAAAAATTATCCTCCCTTTGGAAGTGAGAGGATACAAGTATATATAACTTGAGGGAGTGGTTGTCTCATCCTCCAAGTAATGTTTAATTTTACAATTCCAATCACATAATTCATGCAAGTTATGCATGTTCAGGATATAAATAAGATAGCTATCAAAAATTACACAATTATAATATAAATACACATATGCTCAAAATATAATGGAAATATGAGTCTCATTTACAATAAAACACATGTAAACATATATATTTATATTAAACTAAAGATTCATATTGGCACCACTCAAATAATAAGGGGGTTTCATGCTTATCATAGTGAATGAATTAGTTTGATGCCTGGCATGTGAAGAACTAGTTGAAGTGGCAATTGATAGTGATGTGGTAATAGTTGTTACTTGATAAACACTAGTGGGACTATTAGAAATATACATAACTATATCAAATTACATCTAAGGTTGAGTGGTTATAGGTGTAATTTACATTTTCGTGGATCCATAAGAAGCCTTAGTTGTTCATATAATGCATATGTGGTGTCAAAATCAGCATTGATAATAACAAAATTAAGCATGGATGGATTGAATATTCATGGAATCTCATCCATTAGTATTTTTGGTCAATTTATGAAGCTCTAAATCTACCTCTGAGGGATTCTATCTTGGTCACTTTATCTTTATCAGTATTAGTCAATTGTAAAATTTCTTCACTAATTTGATACATAGTGCCTTTAACTTTAGCTTTGAATCTCTCTACAATTACTTTAAATAATCACTAAAAATTAGACATGTTCACCAAATTACCTATGGGTTTATCAAATTTGTGACCCTCATATCCCTTAATATTTATATGGGCTCTCTATCTTGATTTGTAAATTATGTTACCAAGGCTTTTGTTGGGTCCAACATGCACCATTACACGATATCTCACATGGGGACCTTCTTTATTTAGAATAAATATTTTATTTCCATGTTATTTCATAATGGTATGACTTAATTTATTAATGTTCCTCAAATTGGAGATATTTGTTTCCATTTATAGTCTCTAACTCATGATCCATAATTTTTTTATAACTTTGGCATAGATTCACTTATTCATTCATTAATAATGACTAAACAATCTTTGTCAAGAATTCAGGAAATGAAGACTAACCTTTTGAATTTTTCTTAATTAATTTTGGTTAATTTTTACATCATTTAGATATATTATTCATGTAATTTAAAATGTAAAGAGAAATGTGGATTCTTGCATTATCATGTTATTATCTATGGGCCTAGCATGGAAACATTTGTCTTGTGCTTCATAGTTAAGATTCTTGATTATATTATGATGTTTATTAGGCTATATTCAATTCAAATTCTGATTCAAATGATCATGTTATCGATTTAAAATGCTCATTCAACTGTTAAAATTATATATTTCACTTAGACTAATTCTTATCTGATCAAGTCTACATTAAAATATGACTTTATTTATGTTTTTTAGGCTTTTACTTGTGCATAATTTCATGTTCACTAATCACTTTATTTACATTTCATCAACTAACCTATTAGTTATTTCTCAAATTTTTATGTCTTATTTTATTTGTAGAGATATTCCAATTTTTTTGAGCCATCAGTCTTTACTACTTGTTGAAATCCTACTAACACAGAGAGCTCTATAGTCAAATCCTTTTCAAAAATGACTAATTCCTTTGAATTCTTAAGATCATCGACATGGCATAATCCCAATAACCTAACCCAATGGAAACTTAGCAAGATGATTAAATATTTAAGCCCCTGAGACCCTAAGATTATGTCACTTGGCACCATCTCAAAAGCCTAGAATATTGGGGATAGACTGACAATGTAAAAGCTCCATGCCCCTAAGAACCTAATATTTCACCACATGTCACCATCCTAAAAGCCTAGGAACCTATAGTTTTGATAGTATTAACCCATATATGATGTTAGAAAAGTTCCTTGTATGGTCATTTCTAAGAGAGCAGAGCAATCCACATGTCATCTTCCCACTAACCCATAGATGACATCATTAAATTACCTTTTACAGTCATTTTTGGGAAAGTGAAGAAGTGAGATCCATCCATGTGTCATCATTTTTCTAACCTAGATATGATGTTGGCAGAAGACATAGTAAGAAATAATAGGGAAGATTTTAGGTATTGGAATCATGACAAGTGGTAGTGATGCAGACATGTAAACATCCCCTTTGACATGTGGTTAGCCTAAACTTGATGGCCCATTAAAATTTCAAAATAAAGACCAAGAATTGGTTATTAAAATGATTAATTTACCCAATTTCATGGATTTAAATTGACCAAATCCAAGTAGAATACATGAGCATAGATAACTTCCTAAAATAGATAGAAAATAAAACTTAAAAAGAGATTTGAGAACTTGAAGATGAAGATATACTAAGTTAATTTCAAAGGGAACATGAATACATAGTCATAGTAGCATTCACAAATAAATTCAAATATAGAATAAATGGAAATTGGACCTAGATTGAGGAGAAAATGTGTGCAGCATGAATTTTCCTCACTAGTCTAAAGCACTAATAAGTTCTTCAAGAAGAAATATGCACCTATATATAGATTGGAATAATTTATTACTCCAATGTTGTTTAGTTATAAAGCATTAAATAAATAAAACATGCATCTAGGAGAAATTATGTTACTTTGAGATAATTATAAGAAATTATGAATGAACAAACAAGAGCATTCACCAATTGTTCTATCATTGGGATTAATCCAAAATGATGTGGTTGTTTATCATTACATTGTTAAATGGTCAGTATAATAAATTGGATACCATAGAGTGTCTTTTTATAATTTAATATTTGGAGTGCATTGGATATTGAATCCACTTCCATCTTAGAAGCTGTATCTAAAATTGTGCCATGACTAGATCATTATCCTTTCTTGATGTGTTATCACAATTCACTAATCTCTAATCAAACATTTCATTTAATATGTGTATCATGAGCATTTAATTTATGGTTGTGCATCTATCCATGATGGACTAGCTTTATCTATATGAGCAACATTTATTTCCATTGTAAAGGTTGACACATTTGAGTACCAAAAGTCTATTCAGATTGAGCCAAGATTTTGCCTGCCTTACTTCATAATTTTGTCTTGATGGTTTGCCAAAGATATTGATTTGAGAATAAATCTACGTATATAATTTTTTTGATGTTATTGATGTGCAAGTGGATATACAATTAGATTATGCATCAACTAGTTTGATTGGATATGGGAGCTCATTATAAGTATCTTGAGGCTTACATTAATCATAGTGTGAAAATAGTTACAGGTTTGTATAATATCATTGTTTTGAATAGAGTTTTAGATTTCGTGTTCACATTATTGAGATTGACCCCTAGCAGTGGGAGCGAGTGTGCTACATGTATGCAACTGAGAATCTCAAGCTAGTTTTTGACTATTTTAACGATTTTAATTATATTTTAGAAATTTGTAATTAAAAGCATTTTTTAGACATCAGAATGAACCCAAAATAGATGCTAAGGGCAGGAAAAACCATTTAGTGAAATGGGTTTTAAGGGTTTAGGTACATAACTTCCAGAAGGAATTTATTTCACAAAATGTAAAGGGTTGGCAAGTAAAAACAACTAGGTTGACCCAGTCAACCTAGTAGGCTAAAAATTGGTAAAACCCATACTATTGACCTACTAGGTATGTGTTGATGTAGTTTGTTTTCCAGATTGTTGACCTATTATAAAAAATCACTATGATAACTTAGCACTAAGAGGGGAAAGATAGAGGGGTTGACTTATTTTATGAATTCAACTGGGTCACAATAGGAAAATTTTGGTCAAACTAGTGTTTGACTAAGGGACCAAAATAGTACAAAAATGTGTGCAAAAGACTAAAAGAGTGTTAGAATGGCCCAAAATAACTAAATAAGGGATAGAAGGGCAAAGTAGGCTAAAAATAGGTTAAATTTATTAAAAATGAATAAATTAAATAAAATTTGGCTTATTTTAGTTAAAATTTGAAAAAAATGTATTTTAATTAGACATGACATGGAGGATCTAATACATCTTTTGTTATATTATGATTGTAGGGGCATCCTATATTTTTGTGCTTGGTGGATGCATCATGGCTTCTAGAATTATTGGAGTGCTTGTCTATTAAGGATAGAGCTGGATTGATCTCATTAGGCATAGGAGGCATAGTAGACATGTGTAGGATACCACTTAGTTCAAATTTATTAGTCATGTTCTTAAGAGCCTAAGAACAATTGACTAACACCTTCAGGTGGGAGGTGGAGGGGTATACCATAGAGGTGGGTATCACCTTGGAAGATGTGTTTGCCATCTTGAAATTACCTATAGCAAGTACACGCATGTTCATGGAGGTAACAGATAGTAATGAGGAGAGGAGAGCCCTAGTTATATGGGCAAAGGGCTCAAAAACAATGCACCCTAGATTGAGAGTGATTATGTTTGATGTGTATACATCCTATATTCTATATATCTAAAATATTGTGATAGGACTTGTGATAGATTAGGTGTTGTGCCACAAGTCAAATGGTAAGGTACCACTATTTGTGATAGTCTTGAGCTAGATGATATTAAAGTAAAGGGTATTATATGACTTGGGATCTATCATTTGGGTATAACTCATGCATGACATGTATGGAGTGTTATTTAAAGGGTATAAATTAGTGGGACCTATTATATTGTTGATGGCATGGATATACAAGATGTACCCTATGTATCAGTCAATTGGGTTGCCCCATATAGTTGATAATAGGTTACTTAGAGTTTAGACATGGAGATAGGACCAAGTAGCACAAGTCATGCTCTACATGCCAATGCTATAGATGTTGAGATGAGAAGATATTATATCATAGCCATATGGGCATATTGTTATGATATGGCCTAGTTGGGAGACAGTGGCACCAACTTTGCCATAGAAAGAGGTGATAAGGCACTATACTTGGTGGATGGAGCTACATTTAGTGGTACATGTACCAAGGTCGATTTGATTTCCTCACTTAGAAGCATCAATATTAGTGCCCACATTTTGAGCCTATCATGTGGGAGAACCATGGGGGAGAGGAGGATTAGGGCCACCAATTACTAGGTCAATGCTTAGACCACATCATGAGAGACCATGGATTGGTTGAGCATGATAATTAGTAGAGTGAGAGGAGATGGATGCAGAGGCAATAGTACTAGAGGTAAATAATAAAAGATGGTTAAAGTTTATTTATGATAGAGTATAGATAGATAGATTTTGAGATATATCAGTTATCTAATATATATATATATATATATATATATAGTTTTGATAGGTGTGGTAGATAATGAGGAGACTAGATGGGGGTCCCTAGTGAGGGGAGAACTCCATGATATCCTAGATGAGGCATTGACTTTGTATGACCCTACTACACTGGAGGATCCTAGGGTACCATCTATCCCAGCTTAAGCAAGTTAATTTAGATTAGTTGGAGAGGCCATGAGGTAGGTGTGAGTGCATAGAGAGGGAATGCATCCATGGATAGAGGTGAGTACAAGAGAGGCACAGGCATGGTAAGCCTTGGTTGAAGAGAGAGTTGCACATCTAGCAATCCTGACATAGATGGGATAGGTGTAGGCCTAGGAAAAAGTGACATAGGTAGTGACCCTGACCCATATGACATATCTACAAGAGTAGGAGAGAGTAAGACATCTAAAAACTATAACCTAGTTGGCATAGGTGCAGGCTCAGGTGGCTCATCTATAAGGGATAGGTATCAGCACTGAGATCTCAAACAGCCTATTTAAAATGTTTTGTTTGGAGGACTCAGACCAAAGCATATATGGGTAGTAATTTTAGGCCACAAGATGGGTAGTATGGGGCCCAACCATAGAGCTATAACTTTGTATATGGTTGTATTGTTGTATGAAAACTCATGATATTTATAGATGTCTCATTTTGGGATTTTGATTTTGATTGTATATGTTTGCATTATGTTTATGGTTGTGGATGCTTGGATATATTTCATTTTAGAACATTTATTTATATTTTTTTGTATATGCTATAGGAAATATATGAGGTGTGGTTTCTATTCTAGCATTATATAGGACACATGCATGGTTAAAAAGAAATAGATGAAAAAGATTTGGTAAAATATAATCAATCAAAAATGTACTACACAATATTTTATGTTTGGAAATGTGTAATAAAAATAAAATGACTAGATATATAGAACCAAAAGGGTGGTAAACAAGATGGTAAAAATTTTGTTTTTAAACCAAGAGAAAAATTGGTACCAAATTAAAACAAGTAAAATCACACTAAATCACATTGGGAAGTATGAAAGTAATGTAATAAAGTGGAAAGCATGTGTAAGGAAAAATGGTATAAAAACAAATCAATTAATTTATTCAATCATACTAAATCATGTTGGAAAGTATAAGAGAAAAATAAAATTGGAAAAAATTGGACTTAAATTTATCACACTAATTCAAGCTAGAAAGTATGAAAAATTCAAGAAATGGTTGGATTCTTACATGCAATCAAGAAATAAGAAGATAAAAGTGGAAGAGAAATGAAGTAAGCATAAAACATACTAAATCAAGCTAGGAAGCATGTTAATTATGTATAACTTCATAAGCGATCACATTGTATCTCATATTTGACACATAATTTTCATTGTGACTTGGATTATTGGAAAATTTTGTGAGGAAGGCTAGGTCCTATTTATGGTCTTACACTATAACTCACAAAGAGAAAACCAATGAGGTGGAATAAATATGAAAATCTAGTAATAAGGGATGTTGGTAATAGGAAGTTTAAATTGTGGTAATTTGTGAGGGAGGCTAGGTCCTATCTATGGTGTTATAATTCAACTCATAAATGGAATCCCAAGGGGAGTGATCAGTGAACTATACAATATTTCTCAAGAGGAAATATGAGCAAAATAAGGAGTGCAAAAGTTAATTTAAAAATCATAACTTAGGCTACTTATGAGAAGACCTTAGGAGACAAAAGGTATACTAAGGACATGATAAGACACTAAGTGACTAGTGACCATCAATGTATAAAGCAAACCTATTTACTACAGACATAAATCTTTGTAGTCAAATAAGTGTGCTAATAAGTTCAATTCATGAAGGTAGATTGGTATAAGAAAAGTAAAAGGGACCTACCTTCCCATGATGTGTTCCCCATTCCTTAGGACCCCTTATAGAGCCATCGATCTACTACAAAGATTGGGTACTCATGTGAGAAATTAGGTAGAACTAACATATTTTTTTTAATTATCATTTTTTAATCTCCTAGCCTATCGTACCCCAATGGACCTCAGCTTTATCATGAGGCCAATTATGGAGTTTGAGATTTGGCTAGGAAAAAGAGATGTGTTTTGTCTCACTTCTTTTAGTGTGATTTGGCTTTTAATAATTTTGAATGCTTTTGTATTTTTTATCATTGCCTTTTGTTAAAAGATTTGGATTTTGGATGCTTTTAAGGATTTTAAGATTAATCCTTCATATGGAATGGGAATGACCAATCATAAGAGATATAGTGATACACATGAATGAGGTGTAGGCTTAGGCTAAAAGAAGGTAAGTGACTAAAGACAAGATTGACTAGAACACTTAGACTTAACAATGAACCAGCATGTTATCTCAAGTCTCAACCATGTATATGCCTAGTTTACGAAAAGGGAATAAAGGAGATCCAAAGTGGATCAGTGAAAGGAGAATATAATGAGATTAGTTATTTGCTAGTTGATCACATGGTAAAGAGTAAATTAATAAAGGGAACTATGTTTATATAACCAATTCATACTGATAATTATCTGTGAAAAATAGAGATAAAAAAACAAACAATCATGAAACTAGAAAAATGAAGTTTTTTAAAAAATAAACTCAAGAATAAAAAGAAGGAAATGATAAAGAAGATACTCATAAGCAAACATAAATGACATTATAAGCAATATAAAGTGTGAATTGAAAGCACCATGTAAGATAAATAATAATTTCACATAATTTCAAATGATATAACAAATAGATAAAGATAAGATTGGAGTGCATGCATAATCCAAATCAAAATGTTAAGAACACCATGCATGTGTTGATAAATACTGATAGATTTTCCTACACATATTATCCAAAGCATATGATAGATATTTATAAAGTTAGAGGCAAATAGTTGTTAATGTTTGATCAATATTTAGTGAAAACTAGGAAAATATTTCTCATCTAATCTCCTCAATAGAAAAGGTAGGAATTTTGGATGGATCATGTTGGGGAGGGATATTAGGAAAGGGATGCTCAAAATAATTCATGAGATCAGACTCTATGGGAGATGTAGGAATCACCAGTGGGGAAGGCTCCAAAGGTAAGGGACTCACAAACAGAGAAGGATCCAAAGGTGAGGTAAGGTCTATAGGTGAAGGATTCATGAGTGGAGAAATAGGAGTGAAAAAGGGGCCATAGGAGGGGATGGAACCATAAGAGGTGAAACCATGAGAGAAGAAGGGGGAGCCTTCTTGTGAGAATGACCTATGGGAGGAATGGTATAAGGGGTGATAATAGTTATAAGGTGATTTTTAACGTATTAATGAAGGATGTGGTAATGATCAATGTGATGGGTACCACATTGGTGCCAAATACAATATACTTATCCATACTTAGGCATATACTCAAGAAGTACCTTCAGGGGAGGTATGGCCTTGTCTAAAGACTGAAAGGTAGAAGGATGTAAAGTATCAATATATTATTGTAGCTTGTGGTAATTCATGGAAGAATGGTTATCTATGTCATGGAAGTAATAGATATGCTTGTGATTAGGTCTAGTATAAGTACTCATAAGAAGAGGTGTAATAAGAATGGAAGGAACTTGGGAAGGCTCATTGGCCCATTTTGTGGAAAATAGAGCAATTTAAGGTAAATAAATCAAAACATCACTAAGGGAAGGTAGTGTTGGTGAAGGGAATAGACTAGGCTCAATGGAAGGAGTAATTGGTTCAGAGGTAGGGAGAGAGTCAGTTAAAGTGGGAGCAAGAATGAGCTTAAATATAGTGGAGAAGAAATGGGCTCAACTATAGCAGACTCAATTGAAGGAGGGGTGAGGTCTAAATAAGGCCAAAGAAGGATTGCATGTATCTCAAGGATAAGTAGGCTATAGTGGTCAAGCTACCTAGAAAAGTGGTAAGGATCAATCATAGCATGATCCATGAGCATACTCCTATGAGGTTCCTTATAAACTAGAGGTGTCAGTACCATCTCTACCTTGCAATAAAGAGGAAAACTACTAAAATTAGGAACCATAAATGATGGAACATAAGAAGATACACAAAAAGACTAAACCAAAGAAAAACAATAACATATAATCTCAGCATCATAGGCCTAAATAAGACCACCTAAGATCATCTAAGGAATAACCATCATCATAGTCAGATGTATAAATATTAATGATGCATGTAGGGATGACATTATCATCTCATGAAGTGTGATGAATGGAATGTCTAATCTTAGTCAAGAAAATGGGAATATCATCACAAGCAGGTTTACGAGAATGAGGCAACAAAGAATCAAGTTGTTGAGAGATGAGATGAGGTGAGAGATCAAAAAAAATTATTTTCAGGTTAATTTCATTAGGATCATCATCATCATCAGAATCTAAGAGGTTAGGAAGGAATTCCCATTGAGTTTGAGATGATCATTGTAACCTCGAGTGTAATTGACAATAAATTTGAATCACTAAGACTCATGAAATGGAACACTGGGTAAAGATTCAAGATTATGAATATTGAACACACAATGATCTTTGAATTTTTATAAATTCCATGGGTTAGTGTCATCTTGAATCATATAGATGGATCCATTATGAGAGAATTTAATACATTGGTAGGTGATAGAAGCAACAGCTCTCATATAGTGAGTCCATGACTTACCAAGCAAGATGTTATAAGATAAAGGAAAGTTAAATATCATCACCTTCACACTAATGGTGATAGGTGGGATGGTAATGGTAAGACACACACAACCTAAATTAGGCATTTTCCTTCGATTATATCCTTGACATATGATATGTGTGGACTTGAGATTGCATTCATAATATCTAAGGGTTTTGATAATATCAAGAGAGGCAACATAGGTGTTACAACCCTCATCAATCAAGGCATGATTTACTTAGATTGCACCAATTTAGACACTAATGAATAGAGGAGGATCATCCACATAAATTAGAATCTCATTAGGAATCATAGAAGCAATAAAAAAATTTAAGGAAAGAGAAGTGCCCATTATTTCATCAACATGGATGGACATCTCTTCACATTGTTGTAATATGTTATCTTCATATCCAAATAAGGTTGCTTCACATCCTATTAGGGGAGGAAGAGAGATGTTCATTTTGAAAAAGAGTTGCATAAGATAATTTTGATGACGTGGAAAGGTCCTCATAAGCTCAATAAATGGAATCTGAGATGGGATATTAGTGAGTTCAATGATGGGATCCCACTCATCATAACCCACAAAAAGGTTATTAGAAATAGGTGCATAATGTTGAAGGAAGTCCTCAAAAGGAGGATATGAAGTGCATTGGAATTTGTGTTGATAAGTAGGAGAAGGTTTAGAACAAGTTTGTAAATTATGTTATGAATATGAAGTAGTTGGCTTAGGTTGGTTTTGAAATTCAGTAGAAGAAGTGTTGATAGAATCTAGATTATCATTATTTTTAGGTAAAGAATATGGAGGGATGGTGGAAATATAATGGGAAGTGTTATCTAAAGAGGAGTCGGAATTGGTTCATCAAATGTTATAAGGTCATCTTGCCCCAACTCATTTAAGTGATTTGGAGAATAATCTTGGATAACATGAAATGTGTGAGATAATATAGGGGTGTAGATAGATTGAGGGTCAATGAAATCAACTACCCTTCGCATATTAGTCATATTAACCACATTCTCTTTAAGAGTTAGGTAAACAAGACTTTATACATTATTGGTTGAAGGGATGGGATTGTCTTGGTTTTCTTGGTTAGGTAGGTGATTAGGAAGAGGGTATTTATAGATAACCAAATGAGCATTAGCTTGATTCAAGGCTTAAGATTTAGTATGTGTTTCATGAGCCTTAAAATCAATGTCAAAGGCTTATTGCTTTCGAATGATTGAATCATGATCAAAATTAGGACCAAGTAGAAAATATATAGCTAAATTATGAAGATACCTACATGTCTCATGAGAATGACCCCAAGTTGCATGAAACCAACAAAACTTGTTGGGATCATACCAAGATTTCATAGGACAAGTGGGATCAAGTTCTTATTGTAAAGG
This sequence comes from Torreya grandis, assembly GCA_037957365.1. Lineage (NCBI taxonomy): Eukaryota > Viridiplantae > Streptophyta > Pinopsida > Cupressales > Taxaceae > Torreya > Torreya grandis. Next base: position 2,901,466 of record JARHVA010001648.1, on the reverse strand, counting down.
CCTAGATAAACATTTTAGTAATTCAACTAAGGATAAAGATATTTGAACATTGATGGTATTATGTGAAGATAAATGAGGATTGGTAAACTATTGATAAGGGGGAGTTAGTTCTTAAGATTGATTAGGAATGACAACTTGAATAGTGTTAATGGTATCATAAGAGTTCAAGACACCATCATTGGTAGCATTAGGATATTTATTTTTAAGTAAGATATGAAGACATGTAGAAGGTTAGGGTGACTCAAATTGATGCATAAGGAAATATTGACATTTTGCTTGGTCAATGGCCTCCTCTAAGATATGTGGAGAGAGAATGTAGACCCGATATTGCAAATTTGGAAAAAGGGCATTGGTAAAGAGATGGAAAAGTTTATCTTCAGCCATGTTATGTTCACATTTGTTGGACAATGTTTTCCAAATTTTAATAAAAGCTTGGGAAGTTTAATTTTCAAGTTATTTATGATTTTTAAAGTGAACCAAAGTATTCTTGAGAATATAACTAGTTTGGAACTCTTGAACGAAAGCATTCAATAAATCTTCCACACTAGTAATAGAATGAGTTAAAAGTTGGTTATACCAATCTAAAGAATCACTCATGAGGGCTTTGCTAGGAGCTTGGTAGCTTTAAAGGTTGTAAATTTGCCCAAATACTTATAAATATTTCCAAATGTTTTCAGATGAAGGGTAGGATTAGTTGATCCATTATAAGAAATGGTAGGGTGATACCTCTTATATCAATATTAGCAATTTGAGTTGTAAGAGGTTCATTTTGAAGATGTTTAATTGTCTTGTTGACAAAAGGAGTTTGAGAGATGAGACTTCCATGGGAATATTGAAGAGGAGGAGGGGGAAATTTTTGATTATGCATGCCCCAAGGCATTGGTTGAGGGTGGGTTTGAAGATGGAGAAGGTGATTTTCCATTCTCACCATTTGATTTGTATTATGATCTTGAAAAGTATTCATTTGATTAATTGTTTTTAATAAAATTTGAAGGGTTTTATTTTTGTTGTTATCATTATTTGAAGGATTAGAGTTGTTATTAGTGGCTTAGGTACCATTATTGGTATTGGTATAAGATTAAGAGAAACTCTTAGAATGTGAGGCACTAGTGACAAAATTTGCTTGTGTGGAAAAATATGTATTGGTGAAGGGATGAGAAGAGGAAGCACTAGAAGCATGATTAGATTGGGTAGAAAATGATTCACTAGTGTAAGGAATAATAATAATAATAATGGGTATTAAGAGATGCTTACTAGATATAGAACCTACCATGTTAGTGGAGATACTAGGCATGGAGGTAGAAGAATTTAAAGAATAAGAGGTCATGGTATGATAAGGGGCCATAATTGAGGGAAGAGGCTGAGAATAAAAGAAAGTAGTACCTTTAAATCCATTTAAGAATGTGGGAGAATGTGAATGAGGCTCTTTGGATTAACAACTAATCATGAGATAGTAAATGGTATAGGGATCTTTTCCTCGATGTTGAGGAAATTCAGAGATAAAGAAGAATATTTTAGGGTTATACTCTAATTAGATTTGATCTTCAAGGGAGAATAGAGAATTATGTTATGAAGAGGAATGAGGAAGGGTCCCATAGTTCATTGTGTGAGTGGCTATATAAACATTACTCTCATCTAAGAGAGGTGCCCTACTCTGCTTATAAGGGACCCTGTGAGGGTTGGTAAAACTCATCATGTCTATTGAATTCAATTTAGTATTGTCCTTAAATAAAAATTCCATGATGAAGAAAAAGGACTAAATAAGGCAATAGAGATGCAAAGAGCAAGGAGATAAGAAGTGATAGAAATAGTATAGAGTTGACTAGGTTGACCTAGTATAAAAAATAGGGCCTAAAATTGTATATAGCAACAAATAGAGGCTAAAAAAGTGTACAGGTCGACTAGGTCAACTAGTATAGCAATAAAAAATAGATAGCCTATAAGAGACTATGTCAATAAAAATGACTATGTACTGAAACAAGAATAATTTTTCAAGTACTTATGAAAACAAGATATGAAATGAAACACATAATCAATTAGATCAATGAGGTTGATCCAATTGAGGCACACATCACAAAACCTTACACCAGTGCTAGTTAATACAAGTTTTTTCAATACAACATATAATTGAGTAAGGAGCAAGTAGTCAACTGGGAAAGTAAAAGATAAATAAATGGTCACCCTAAATGTTTTGAAATTATTAGAGTATAATTTTATATGTGATAATAATTTGGCTATAAGCAAGGAACTAGAAAGTAATCTAAGGATGGTTTCAGGAAATTTGGGTTGAAAAGGATTTATACTGGCAATGATACTATCTTAGTATTGGGGCCTACCCCCTCACTTCACACATCATAGTAATAAGGGTATCAAGTGGTTAGCCAAAATATACCATTAACCATGTGTTTATATTTAAACCAAGTTGGCTTCCCCCTTGGTGATGAAATCCAAGTCGATTCACCTTGGGTAGATAATTATTAAAATGTATTTTAAGATTTTGTGATTTGGTAGTGTGTGTATAAAATATAAAATAATGTGACTAAATGGTATATTAAAAACCAGCTAATTAGACTATGTGATCTATTCTAAGCATGCAATCAATAAGAAATGAAAGTGTGAGCTAATTACTAGCATATAAGACTTAATTCTAACTTTGAAATATAGTATAATGTTAATTTTGTCAACAGTGTATGCAAAGAATATAGAATAGGGTCGATAATGTTGCCTCTATACTACATAATCAAAGGTATAACAATGAACTACATCGACAAGATCAACCTAACTTTCCATATATATTACAAAATACAAAACTACATCGATAGGATTGACCTAGCTGATTGTATAGGGGAAGTTTTAAAGACTATAAACTATGAAAAATAAAACTGTAACAAATCCTAGAAATGACAAAGAAGGATAGAAAGGAACCTTAATAGGTTGGAGGATGTAAATAAAGATAATATTGTTTTTTAAGAACCTTGATTAATACTTGCAAATCCTACTAATTGTGTTGACTCGGTTGACCTAGCTTTGTAGAAACCTATTGTTGATAGCCTAAAAATGTATAGGGTCAACTGGGTAAACTTAGTACCATTAAATAGATGTCTAAAAGTTTTAAAACCTCTATTATGTTGATTGGGTTGACCTAATAGCCTATACTTGAAGAAGAACCTATATAGATAGAATAGAGTCATATGGATGTGACTTTGTGCGAAACCTATATATAGAAGTTAGTATTGTGTTGATACAATAGACCCATCATCGTAAATATATCATAATAAAAATGATAAAATAATGAAATAAGTGAAATGAAAATATGTAAGGGTTAGATTCACATCAAGGTCACCAAAATATATGCAAGCATAAATGCATCATGTCTGTAAATCAATCTTAACTCAAAAAAGATAGATCATAACATACACTTTCAATTGAGGACACATTTAATAATCACGAACATGACTAATATGGGGATGCACTAGACTCAATTATGGGATACCTTACCACAATACACTATGTTAATGAGGGTTACAAAGCCTCCAATCAATTACAATCATGCAATAACCCTAAGGGAGTCCTATGTTTTGATATCTAACTAAACTAATAACAAGTAAAGTAAATCTAATCTAGTGCTCACCAAATCTTGTGGCACAAAGTAGGGGTTAGAAAAAACAAAAGTAAACATACATAAGATACATATAATCATGTCAATATATATGGAATCCTAATGCATGGAAGATAAGTATAAATTCATATCTATCTACTCTTACAAAGGGAGAACAAAGTTAGGAAAACTTACCTTTGAAGATGAACCTATCGAGCCTCAATCTCTCCCTTGGCCAAGGTGATTTGCAAGAGGTTATTGTGGTATGTAAGGATGATAAGGACAAATCATATCTAGGATACACAACCTATCAATGCATTCAAAATACTTCTCCATAAGATAATATTTTTATCTCCAAAGAAAGTATGGAACCCTAAGTTTACTCCTTAAGTAGAATGGTCAATAAAAAGATGTGGAATAGCTCTTAATTTTTATTCTCTTATATAAATAATGGTGAAATAAAATTATATATACATATATATATATATATAGGTGTATTTAACCTTAAACCCTTCCAAAAGTATCAGTTGATAGGGTCGACCCTATCGATCTAGCATAATTTAGGACAATTTTTCACAAAGTCATGAGCTAGGTTGGCCAAAGTCCAAACTAGTTCCTAAGTAAAAATTATTTGAAACTATATAGGGTGAACCCAGTATACCTAGTACAACTTACTGACAAAAAGGGATTAAGGTGAGGAATAGGAGGATAAAATGTATCAAATGAATGGAAAGGGTACAATAGAGAAGAACAAGCTTAGGGATAATAGTTTCAAGAGACAAGTGTGTATATAACAAGTGGAAAAAGGAACAACAATCCTATGAAACACTAATGGTCTACCCACCCCTTCCTGGTGCACCCCTTAAGGCATGCACTTAGAGAGATTGAGACTCAATAGGTTTCTACAAGATACAAAGTGTCAGTAATTGATAAAAGTTTGAAAATATTATGTAGACAGAGGGGTTGTCTCATCCTTCAAGCAATGTCTAATTTTACAATTCCAATTACATAATTCATGCAAGTTATTCATGTGTAGGATATAAATAATATATCTAGCAAAAATTACATAATTATAATATAAATACACATATGATTAAAATATAATGGAAATCTGAGTCTCCTTTACAATAGAGTACATGTAAACATATATATTTATATTAAACTAAAAAGTCATATTGGCACCACTCAAAGAATAAGGGGGTTTCATGCTTGTCATAATGAATGAATTAGTTTTAAGCTTGGCATGTGAAGAACTATCTGAAGCATCAATTGATAGTGATGTGGTATGGTTATTACTTGAGAAACACTATTGGGACCATTATAAATCTACATTATTCTATGAACTTCCATCGAAGGCTAAGTAGCTATAGGTGCACTTTATGTTGTAGTGGATCCAACAGCACCTTAAGTTGTTCATATAGTGCATGTGGTGTCAAAATCCACATTGATAATACCAAAATTAAGAATGGATGACTTGAATATTCATGGAATCTCATTCATTAGTATTTTTTTCTCAATTTTTAAATCTCTAAATCTATCTCTGAGGCTTTTTGTCTTGGTCACTTTGTCTCTAAAAAAATTAGTCAACTGTAAAATTTCTTCACTAATCTAATACATAGTGCCTTTAACTTTATCTTTGAATCTCTCTATAAATGCTTTAAATAATTACTCAAAATTAGACATGTTCACCCGATTCCCTATGGCTTTATCAAATTTGTGACCCTCGTGTCCCTCAAAATTTATATAGGCTCTCTATCTTGATTTGTAATTGTGTTACTAAGGATTTTTTTGGGTCCAACATGAACCATTACTCAAGATATCACATGGGACCCCTCTTTATTTGGCATAAATATTTTAATTTAATGTTATTGCATGCTGGTATGACTTCATTTATGAATTTTCCTCAAATTGGAGAGATTTGTTTCCATTTATAGTGTCCAACTCATGATCCAAAAAATTTTATAACTTTGACATAGCTTCACTTAGTCATTCGTTCACAATGGCTAGACAATCCTTGTCGAGAATTCAGGAAACAAAGACTAACCTTTTGAATTTTTCTTAAGTAATTTTGGTTATTTTTTACATCATAAAGATATATTATTCATGTAATTTAAAATGTAAAGATAAAGGTGGATCTTTGTATTATCATGTTATTATCTATGGGTCTAGCATGGAAACATTTGCCTTGTGATTCATAGTTGATATTTTTTATTATATTATGAACTATATTTGACTATAGTCAATTCAAATTCTGATTCAAATGATCATGTTATCAATTTAAAATGTTCATTCAATTTTTAAAATTATTTATTTCACTTTGATTATTTCTTATCTGATCATGTCTACATTAAAATCTGACTTTATTTATGTTTTTAGGCTTCTACTTGTACATGATTTCATGTTTGCTAAGCACTTTATTTGTATTTCATCAACTAACCTATTAATTTTTTCTCAAATTTATCTTTGTCTTGTTTTAATCATAGATATATTCAAACTTTTTTGAGCCATTAGTCTTCACTACGTGTTGAAATCCTACTAACATGGATATCTCCACAATCAAATCCTTTTCAAAAATGACTATTTCTTTTTTAAGACTTGAGTCCTAAGATCATCAATGTGGCATGATCTTCATAACCCAACCCAATGGAAACTTAGTAGGATGTGTAAAGCTTCATGCCCCTAAGACCTTAGGATTATGCCACTTGGCACCATCTCAAAATCCTAGTAGCTTGGGGATAGACTCATAATGTCAAAGCTCTATGCCCCTGAGAACCTAATATTACACCACATGTCACCATTCTGAAAGCCTAGGAACCTAGAGTGTTGATAGTATTAACCTAGAGATGATGCTATAAAATTTCCTTATATGGTGATTTCTAAACGAGTGAAGCTGTGAGAGCAATCCACGTGTCATCATCCCACTAACCTAGAGATGACATCATTAAATTTCCTCGTACAATCATTTTTAGTCAAGTGAAGTAGTGAGAGCCATCCATGTGTCATCATCTCACTAACCTAGATATGGCATTGGCAGAAGACATAATAAGAAAGTATATGGAAGACTCTAGGTAGCCAAAATCATGACAAGTGCTAGTGATGAAGACATGTAAACATCCCCCTTAGCATATGGTGATCCTAAACTTGATGGCACATCACAATGTTAAAATGAAGACCAAGAATTGGTTATTCAAGGAATTAGTTTAACCAAATGCATGGCTTGAAATTGACCAAAGCCAAGTAGAAGACATGAGCATAAATAAATTCATGAAATAGACAAAAAATAGAAATTATCAAGAGATTTAAGTGTTTGAAGATGAAGATATCCTGAGCTAACTTCAAAGAGAACATGAAGACATAGTCATAGTAGCATTCACAAATAAAGTGAGATAAAATAAATGGAAACTGGACATAGATTGAGGAGAAAATATTTGCAGCATGAGTCTTCCTCAATAGTATAAGGCACTAATAAGTTCTTCAAGAAGAAAATATGCACCTATATATATTGGAATAATTTATTATTCCAATGTTGTTCAGTTATCAAGCATTCAATAAAGAAAACATTCATCTAGGAGCAATTATGTTACTTTGAGATAATTATAAGAAATTGTGAATGAACAAATAAGAACATGAACTAGTTGTTCCATCATTGTAATTAATCCAAAATGATGTGGTTATTTATCATTGCATTATTAAATAATTATTATAATAAATTGAATACCATATAGTGCTTTTTTATCATTAAGCTTTGGAGTGCATTGGATATTGAATCCACTTCCATCCTAGAGGTTGTATCTAAAATTATGCCATGACCAGATCATTATCCATATTGATGTGTTATCATAAAACACTAAGCTCTAATCAGATATTTGATTTATTATGTGTATCAAGAGCATTTAATTTATGGTTGTGTATCTATCCATGATGGACTAGCTTTGTTTATATGAGCATCATTACTTGACATTATAAAGGTTGACACATTTGAGTACCCAAACTCCATTGAGATTGAGTCAAGATTTCAACTGCCCTTCCTCATAGTTTTATCTTGATGGTTTTCCAAATATATTTTTTTGAGAATTAATTTATGTAAATAATTTTTTTGATGTTGTTGGTGTGCAAGTGGGATTGTGCATCAACTAGTTTGATTGGATCTGGGAGCTTATTATAATTATCAAGTCTTACATTAGTCATAGTGAAAAAATAGTTGTAGGCTTGTGTAATATATTTGTTTTGAATGGATTTCTAGATTTCATATTCACATTATATTACTTTGAGTCTTTCTCATTGTACTATTTCAATTTGTACAAATAGCCAGATTTGATGCTCAATGATTAGTTATAGCCTAAATTAATATAATTTATTAGTATTGGAAGACTTGTCCCATTCAAGAGATTTTTTTTTTGTCTTACTCTCTCCCTCTCTTTTATTTATTTTTGTTGATAAATAATTTATCCATTACATTTTAAATAATCCATTTATAGAGGAAACCAACCATGATATCCTAAATATTCTAAGGAAATCAATTTAACTTTCATTGGAAATAATCAAATCCTACCTATTCTATATCATTTAGAGTTTATTAACCATTAGATCACCATCAAGTCTTAAAAAAAAGGGGACACTTTGTCCCGTGAGTTGTTAAATTCTTTTATTTACTTAAATCAATTAGTTCCTAGTTGTGTTTGGGTGAGTCACAATTTTAGCCTAACAAAAATTAGCACTAGAAGGAGGGCCCCATGAAATATTTCCCATCTTATAAGTCTCTCTAATCTTGAACCTCTGAATTACTTGTTGGATTTTAACCTTTTACCCCCTCCTCCTACTTATCCTAATTTCTATTGTTTGCTCAACATAACTAAAAAAAAATTGATACTCTAAGCTTAGCATTAATTAAGACTATTAGTTCTTCCATATTATTTCCCAACTATTGTGTGATTAAAACCCATACTAATAGAGATTAGTGACTATCACTCTAGATTCTTCTTCAAGGGTGGCATGATTTGGAGTCAGGTTGGGACATATAATGTTAATTATTTCTCCTCTCCAAGTTCATAAACATCTTAGATCTGATCAAGGTAGAACCAAACTATTACTTTATCCAACAACACCATCCCTAAAATCTATCACCAATAGATAAGTCCAAATATATTTAGCCTAATTAGTTGGATTATCTATAAATGCTTTAGGTGATGTCCATGATTTACCCAAAATCCCTGAGCATTATCTTTTAAATCTCACTCCAAACATTGGAAGAACTATAGAAAAACACATTACATCATATAAAACATCCCTCATATTGCTTGATTTTGAAAATGAAGATGTATCATGTAGGTTATTTCCCTTCATCTTACTTGATCAGACTTATGACTGGTTCCTCAACCTCCCAAAAAATTTAATCATCAAATGGAGTCAATTGAATACCATATTTTTAACCTAGTTTCGTCAGATAATTGATCCAAAAATATTATATTATTTATTTTATTGCATTAAAAGGGAGCATAATGAGATTATATGAAATTTAAATGCACATTTTCAAAATATGTATAGTAGGGTAACAAACTTGTATAGGTTAAATGCCCAATTAGCCTTAGAAATGTATTAAAATGTCTTAGATCCTTGGATTGCCACTTTCTTAAGGACAAATCTAACTATTAATAACTTACCCCTTACATATGTAGAGGCAAAAATATATACAAGCAACTCAATCCTTAAGTGCACGTGTTGACTCTCATTTCCAATACTCTCCTAAACATGCCTATAAATTACAATGTGTCATTACCACAGGCTCTCCTAATCATGAATCAATTTTCATTAGCTCATGTTTATTCTAATCAAAACTTAGGATTTCTAAGTTTGGATTGTAGTGAAGGAATGCCTTAGTTTTTAAATCAAGCTTTAATTCTAGTGGTATCCAATAATACATATAATTATTGTCAAGATTCAACCAAACCCAAGTTAGATCCAAGCCAAAGAATGGTCCAAAGATTGAATAATGATTTTTTGAACTTTAAAAAATAAGTAGGTGGCTCAATTAGTGGAAACACAAAACCAAATTTCAATTGTCAATGAAATTATATACCCTTCAGTAGATTCGGTAAATAATTTGAGTCCTCATATAATTAATTGCTTGAGATCAATATTACGGAAATTGCCTTACCCAATTAGTGTCATGTCCACAATACAACCCAACATTGATAACTTGACTATGTTGAGTTTTTTTATCCCTTGACATTATTTAGAAGTAAATTGATAAATATGAGGTTGTCCCAAATGATAAAAAATACTTCAAGTAGTTCAGATGCCCTTAGTTCATCAAAGTCTCCTAATACATCCATGGTCTTAGAAACTTTAGATTTACCTAATGTAGAAGACAATGAACCTAAATATAATACAAATAACATCCAATCCTTCCATAAATACCAAATATAAAACTATACTCTTATTATTATATCACATCAACCTTTTATTACCTCAACTCCACCAAATAATGTCACTGCACCACCTGATCCTAAAGCAAGAAATGATCCACCTCCACCAAAATCAAGTGACAATCAGCTCTTCACTAGAAAAACAAATTATAACATCGTGGAATATATCAAGAAGATAAATTTCATGTCCTAGTACTTAATTTAATAGGTAAATATCAAATTTAAAATTAATTTTATATTGGGAATATTTTTTGTAAGATTCGTGCCCTTCTCTATACTAGTTAGTAAAACCCAAATTTTGACAATTTATATGGAATAACATAGTAACTCCAAACCAACACATATGGAAACTTATATTGCATAAAAAAGAGCCCTAAAACATTGAAAACCATTCTAATAATCACTCCACAATAGTTATGGATCAAAATATAAAGTTTGGACAAAGAACCTTTTTAGAACTACACAGTAACACTGTAAACATTGCTCAAAATAGGACATAAATTCATAACACTAATAGGTTGATTACACATTATTGGAGAATACTGAAATAACCCCACAATAAACTTTATATCTTCTATAAAAAAAAACCCCACAAATCTTAAAATACTTATATATCCTTTACTCACATCAACTGCTTGTATAAAACACTAAATACTAGCTAAATCCTCACTCTTTGAAGCTCTATTACAATTATTATGTGAAATTATATCTATATATCACATTTTTTTTGTCTCTCAATCATTTGGATCAATGGGTTTCCAACCAAATACCTCCAACATCTAAGATTTTCCATTCCAGGATCGTTTGATAACATTGTTCAACAAGAAAAATTAATTAGTTTGACAAAAGATCCTCCAAAATGAAATTATGGAATATACATAACCAACAAAGACCAAAGGGGCTCCAAACCCCAAATTTTTTATTTTTAAATATATAAAACTAATTTTAAAAATCCATTAGTTTCCATCTTTCTCCAATTCCCCATAATTGGCTTTAATCTTGATTTTCTTGCTTTAATCCTATTCCAAAAATTTCCCAAATTTGGAAAGCTTTTCTTAAGGATAATAATGAAAAAATAATTTATTAATTTTTCTTAATTCCTCATCAATATCCTTCTCCTTAAAACACCAAACCCCACTATAAATAAAGTATCATTATTTACCTTGATTCCCTATTGCTTTTCAACCTTGTCAATTCCAAATAAATAATTAATTGAATATTTATTCCAACTTTATTTTCGTTATTCCATATAATTTAAAATTAGATTAATTAATTATTAAATGTAAATTAATTAGAAAGGGGACATGACAAGTCGCCCATTCTCAAAAAAATTTGTCCTCAATCAATTCAAATTTGTATAATTTAAAATCTATGGACCTTTCTAAGTGGCATCCTCAATTAGCAAGCTCTTCCAACGAACCAAATATTTAACAATATCTATTTTCCTAATTATCTTAACCCTAGTATCTATCACCTTTTCAAGAATTAGGATAAATTTTCCCTCCTCATCCGAAGGTTAAAAATTTGTTGAGGGTATAATATGCTTCCCCAAATCTCTCTTTAGACAAGAGACATGGAAAACAATATGAATTTTACTATCTCCAGGAAGCTCTAATTCATAGGCTAAATCAACAACTTTTCTTACAATTTTATAGGATCCATAGAATTTGGGCTTAGGTTTCTATACTCCACTTCTCTTGATGGATGATTTCCCATATGGATGCAACCTTAGATAGACTATGTATCTTATCTCAGGAATATCTCTCTATGTGGTTTTTGTCTACATAATAATTATGCTAATTTTTTTATTTTTATATATGATCCTTGATTTTTTTTCACTAATTCTTGGTGATGGTTAGTGAAATAAATTGATACTAGATCTCTATTATCTATAAAGACCAAATCAACAAATTTCATTGCATCATATTCATATAAATATCTGAATGACTACATACCAATAGATATATGGTAAGTGGTATTGTAGCAAAATTCTCCCAAATATAACCATTTGACCCATGCAGATTGATGACTTGAGGCATAATTCATTAGTAACCCGCTACCCATTTATTTACTATTTCTATTTGTCCATCAATTTGAGGGTGTTATCTAGTTCTAGGAGTGATTTTAGTAGCTATCAATCTGAGAAACTCTTGCCAAGAATAGCTAAGAAACATGTTATCCTTGTCACTCACAATATTTTGTGGTAGTCCATGTAATCTAAACACTTCTTTAAAAAATAATTCAATCGCTTGAGGGGATTTAAATTTTGATGATATAGAAAACAAGTGTTCAAAATTATTTAATCTATCCATTATTACATAAATGCAATCTCTACCATTTACTTTGGGCAAACCTGTGATAAACTCCATTGATATACTCTCCCATTTTTGGTTGTGAATGGGTAAAGCTTGAAGTAATCATGATGGCAATGCTTGTTCCCCTTTTTCTATTTACAAATGGTAAACTCCTAAACATGCTTGAGAACATATTCTTGAGGCCCTTCCAATGGAATATTTATTGAACTTGCTTATATGTCTTGTATTACCCTATGTGTCAAACTATTGGCACATCATGCACTACTCCTAAAATCCTTTCCTTCATTGTAGATTAGGGTATGAAAAGGACTTTGTATATAAAACCAACTCATCATGCATTTTATACCTATCATACTTTACCAATCCCTCAAAAAATTTAGTATTAAAATCATTCTTTGTAATGATTGGTGTTGCACCTAGTTCTAATTCCATTAGATGTAAGAAACCTCTATCTAAAGGTAAACTAGGTGGTAAATCATTGAAAAAAATTACTATATGAATGTAATATTTTTTGATATCAACATGATAAGAATTAAAATTACCTTTAGATAAATCAAAGTAATTTATCAAACAATTTTATGCCTATGCTTCTTGGCCTATTCAGATAATCCTATCCATTTGTGGTGATCCATTAAACAATCCCCTAAAACATATATCCTTCTCTTTGGACTTAAAATTGAATTCCATAGTCTAGTAATTTTGGTGAAAATCCCCCAAATAATATATCCATTTCACTATTAAGATCATATGTTTTCCACTCAAACTCACCAAATAAAATTCATCACATACCTTATAGTCTCCTACAGTAACATTGAGTTATTTGATCACTTTGTTACATGGTAATGTAAATCCATCTAAAATAGTAATATTGAATCATTCAAAATATTCCATCTATAATAATCATTTTACCAGTAACACTTTATCGATTAAGTTTTGTGTGATTCTCTATCCATTAATCACTCCATGAACTCAAAAAGGATGATAATTAGGTGCTCCTGACAGGGTTGCTAGAGTACCTCCACTTGTAGTTTCATTTCCTTCCTCTTTTGTTTCTAGGTTTTCCACTTATTCAAAGGTTTTAGCTTCTTCTAGACCATTTTCATTATCTATTATCACTTCAATATAGTGCACTTTCCCTTTACCCAAGCATCTATGACCTAGTCCCCACGGATCTTTACATGTGAAATAAAGCTTCTTCCTTCGTAGTTCATTCCTAATATCCTCATCCATCCTTTTTGTGTTAGAGAGAGGAATGGATTTTTGAAGAGGGTCAAGAAGTTACCTCTTCTAAAAATTTCCCTTATTTTGACTAGGAGAAAAGGATTCAAAAGGATAAGATAACTTGATTTTTCATGTTGATGGTTCAAGAGTTAGAGCACTTATTATAGTATCTTGTAAGATGACTGGTGTGAAGCTTTGACAAGACCTCTAAGGGGCTCAAAAATTACATCAATAAAAATAAAAATAACCCTTATATGAAAAATCACTTACCATTACTTCCATATTTTGAAATTCTATTACATAGGCACTTACTTAGGTTTGTTTTTTTATTTTAGAGAGTTCTTTGAAGTATTCTTCTTCATCCCTCAACTTGAATCTATCAAGAAGCCTCTGGATAAATTCTTCAAAGGTGATTATTCAATAATTCACTTGTGTTATTAGGCCATGATACCACTAAGAGTATACAATACTCTCCAAATTTATATTAGCAGTTTAAATAGCTTCATTCTCTTTCATAGGGTTGAGATTAAGGTAGGTCTACACTTTTTACAACCAAGCCCATGCTGAAATTATATCACCACCATCATAGGTAGGAGCTGATAGTTTGATAAATTTATTTTTATTATCCTTTCCTTCACCACCCTATTTTTTTCCTTGTCCTATATGGTTTGTGTCTCCTTTTGACATTTCTACAAAATTATCATAAGAAAGGACAAATTTGAGATCTTTATCTAAATTCTTGTATGCATTATATATCTATGTTTCTTCTACTATAATTAATACAATGTATTGACGGGGTGTGATTATGGTATCTTCCTATTCTGATATGAATTTGGGTTTTTTGGTTTTTTAAATGGAATGACTTGTAGATATAATACTCATAAGTGAGCCTTCCCTTCTAGGAAAATCCCCAAGACTTAGTTAACCTACTAGTTTCCCTATCACCTCTCTCAACTCTCTTTGACTAGAATTTATGTTTTAATAGGTTTTGTATATTTTATCCTATCTTTATTCATATATTAATGGGTTTTTTCCCCTTTCACTTTCATCCATGGTTTATTCTACAAAAATTAATTTCTCTGCTTGTAACTTCTCTTAAAGCCCTAAAGGATGGAAGTATTATGGATATAATAAAAATTTAAAGTCCCCTTAATAAATTTAATATATAAATATCAAATCTAATATTAATTTTATATTGTGAATAATATTTGTAAGATTCATGCCCTTCTCTACACTAGCTAGTGAAACCCAAATTTTGACAATTTATATGGAATAACACAGTAAGTCCAAAACAAAACATATATAAACTTATATTGCTAAAATAAGTGTAAAAACATTAAAAACCATTTTAATAATCATTCCACAATATTTATGTATAAAAATATAAATTTTGGGTAAAGACCCTAGCTAGAACTACATAGTAACATTGCAAGCACTACTCATAACAGAATATAAATTCATAACATGAATAAACTGATTACATAATACTATAGAATACTAAAATATCATATAAATAACCCCAAAAGATAATTTTTATCTTATATAAAAAATCCACAAATCTTAAAATACTTTTATATCCTCTACTCACATCAATTATCTACATAAAACATTGAATACTAGCTGAATCTATACTCTTGAAGCTCTATTACAATTCCTATGTGAAATTGTATCTCTAGATCATTATCATTTATTATCTCAATCATTTTTATCAATGTTTTTCAATCCAAATACTTCGAATAACCAAGAGTTTTTGTTCGATCATGGTTTGATTAACAATGTTCAATAACAGAAATTAATTAGTTTGGCAAAAGATCCTTCAAAATGAAATTATGGTGTATAGATAACCAAGAAGCATAAAGTGGTACAAAAAAACAACTCCTTGATTTGAAAATATAGAAAACAAATTATAAAAATCCATTAGTTTTTCACTTTCTCCAATTCCCCATAATTTTCTTTAATCTCTCTTTTCCTACTTTTATCCTATTTTAGAAATTTTCCAAATTTGGGCAGCTTTTCTTGAGGATAATAATGCAAAAATAATTTATTAATTTGATTTAAATACTTATCAATATCCTTATCCTTAAAACACCATGGCCCGCTTTGTTAATAAAATATTACTATTTATCTCGATTCCCTGTTGCTTTTCAAACTTGCCAATTCTAAATAAATAATAATTAAATATTTAATCCAATTTTCTTTCCATTATTCCCTATAATTGAAAATTAGATTAATTAATTAATTATTAAATGTAAATTAATTATAAATTGTACATGATAATAATATCCAACATAACCCTCCACTAATTCGCACAAATCACCAAACAAAAGGGCTTGCTTCTTATGTCTCTTATAGATAACAGTAGTCAGCCCAAACAAAATAACCTTGCCAATGCCAATCTAGTCATACATAGACCAGAGATGAATTACTTGTATTCTTTATTATAATCAAAAAAATTGGTAAGAACCTTCACAATTATCTTGTATATTCTAGTGCATTAGCTAATGTTATGGTCACAGGTATTTGCAAGAAATTAGGATTGGTTATAATGAAATTAGATAAAGTAGTAGTTCAATTAGATAAGTTTGTATTCAAGGTCATACGTGAGTTATTAAATATCCATATGTAGCTGAAATATGAGACAAGAGTATAGCAGTTCATATCCATACAAGTAGTTTAGATCCTAGAAGCATATAGAATGCTATTAAGTAGAGATTGATAAAGATCACTCAATAGCTATATGGTCACTAACTTTTCCTACATGTGGATGCCATGGAGAGGAATCAAAAATCAAATCAGAAATGACAAAGAGACATGAATTAAATTGATTATAACATAATATAATTAAATCAATGAACAAATTAATTTCACTTCTATAGAGGTAGGTGTCTATAACTTATCAACCAATTTAGCAAAGAAGATAAGGTATGATTCTGATCAAAATCTTGATATGTGGGCATTGTATTTGGATGGAGCATGCTCCAAGTAAGGATTTTGGATTGGCATTGTCCTCATTGATCCCAATGGTAAGATATTTTTTTTAGCTTTTATATTGCAATTTCCTTGTACTAACAATATGATGAAGTAGGAATCCTTTATCTTTGGTTAGTAGTTTACAATTAGGTTTGATGTCCATCAATTAAGAGTTTTTAATGATTATGAATTGGTCATCAACATGTATATAAAAAAAATTAGTGAAAACTATCCTATTTGAATAAATACAAATTTTGATCTTCAAATTTAATTGAATCTTTTGATGTTTTTAACATCTTATCATTCCTAGAGTACAAAATGCAATGGTTGATTTGTTAGCTATCTTAGCCACTAACCTCATGTCATTAAATACAACTAACCTATAGAAGATTTATGTGGAATTAACTCCTTATCATTTTATGCTTGATAATTTTTAAGCATTTTAAAATTTTATTAATGATAAGTAAATTCTTGATTTCCTATCTACCTCCAATACTTTTGATGCACTAGTAATTGATGAAGATGAAAACTTAAATTTTGGAGAAAAGAAATATAATTTTGATGGAATGTTTCAGTTGGAATATATTCATATTCTAAAAGGAATGTTGTCATTAGATATATTTTATTATTTGGACATTATAGTAACTAAACAAGAAAAGAAGCCTCAACTGAGCCAAGTGTCATGGATTCTCAACATGGGAAGTCTAAAAAAATCTTGAAAACATGTTGGTTGGACTTGAATATAGTAATGGAGAGATGAAATCATTGAAAAAGATGTTGCTACACTATTAGGATATCATAGCATGGAGTTATAATAACATTAAGGTACTTAACCATCATGTTATGAACCATAACATTCCCTTGAATCCTGATCAAAGGCCCTTTAGATAGTGTCAAAGTCCAATAAATACAATCCTAGAACCACTCAATCTCAAAGAAGTATAAAAGATGTTATCAACTGGCACTGTTTTCCATATGCATCATTCAACTTGGGTGGAAAACTTAGTACCTATGAGGAATAAAATGGAGAAATCCATCTTTGTGTAGATTTTAAAATACCAATCATGCATCAAATAAAGATAATTATGCCTTCCCTGCACTTGATGACGTTATTCAACAAGTCAGTGGTTTTGAGATGATATATAATTTAGACATATTCCCAGGTTACAATCAGATCTTATTGGACAAAGTAGAATAAGCCAAAACAAAATTCACCACCGAGTGAGGAACCTGTGCCTATAATAAAATTCCATTAAATTTACTTAATGTTGGTGTTGCATTTTAATGAGTTATGGACACTACTTTAAAATGATTAATCAGTAAGTACATAGTAGTATACATGGATGATCTAACTACATTTTATAAACACATATTAGATCACTTAAGTCATCTAGAGGAGATAATCAAATGCTATAGAATGTTTGGTATATAACTCAACCCAAAAAAATATGTCTTCTATGTAATACAATATAATATTCTAGGTCACATTGTCACTAAATAAGGTATGTAAATTAACCCAAAGTGAGTTAGTGTTATTTTAAAAATTTAGCTACCAAACAGTAGGAAAGAGTTGGAATCATTTTTTGGCAAAATCATTTTTTAGAAAAAAAATTTCTCATTTTGTCAAGATAACTAAACCTTTGAATATTTTAACCACCCAAAGTGGCATTTAAGTGTTAAAAGTTCTAATTGAGACTACATATCCCTATCTTAGCCCTAGACCTATCCTAGGCCCTATTTTCACACTTATCTAACCTTCATGTAGGCCACATACATCCCTATTCATCCCTAAAGCAATCCCACACCCTTATTTCTTGATCCTGGCTTTTGTGCCTAGTGTTCTACCACTTAGACACTGGTGCCATAATAAGGACACTAGCATCATATGGTTTTAGTGTCCTAATAATGGCATTAATTCCATATCCCTCTCTTTTTAACAAATAGATATATTTTCAAATCTAAAGCCTCTTATGGGTCAGCCTAGACCTATTTTAGCACCCGCACAAGCATAAGAATGATATATATACATGAATTTTAGCCCTCTAACCATTAGATGGAAATCAGATGCAAAATACACATTCAAAATCAAGTTGTGCATAATTAAGGTTATTAATCCCTATTCTACCTTACTTTTGCATATTACCATCTATAATAATCCTAAGCTCATATTGCCCAGATTTTTAGTCTTAGGCATATTCAAGGCACTCAATCTCACTATCATAATAGCTTCACTTGCATTTAAAATAGAACTTAGGTGGGAATAAATAAATCATGCTTGATACCTCATTATAGTATTGGTATGTAGGAAACTCTCATCACAATAGGGTGTTGAGGATGTCTAGCCTACCCCATAAACAAAAACACTTTTTAGATTATGTCAACCAAATGCCCTAGATACATGAAGGATTAGGGTTTTCTCACAAAATAAATCATAAAAAGAAAAATATAAGGTTTTAGCACTCATGCATGTAGGATTAGACCTCAAAGATCTAAATATAGGTGTACCCAAAAGTTTGAGATAGTCCTACACAGAGGACACTATTGTCAATCTCTGAACACTACCACCACATTTCCAATAATGGTGCTATTGTCTAATTATGGTGATATTATCTAGGAAGGGTTTTTACATTGGGATCTAGTTTTTGATACTCAAACCAGCTTCTACCTTAGTTTTCAACACCTAGATCATTTATCTCAGCTATTTTTCAACTAAGTTCTTACTTATACTATTTATTTTTATTTTTAGAAAATTCAAAGCTAGTAAATTTTGTAATAAATCAATTTTATATTTATTGCATATTATTTCCTTGATTTAGTCTAATAATTTCTTTAACAAACATAGGACTTACATTCACTATGTTTTAAAAGATTAAAACTTTGGTGAACTTAACTTACTTCAAGCACATTACTTCAAAAAACCTAATGCACCATTAGGGTTTCCCTTCTTATTCTTAGACATCTATTCAATCTTTAGTTTGCAACCTATAATTATGATTATCATGATGGATTACATTTTATAATTTTTGGTACAAAGTCTTGTGGTTTGCTTAGCATGTTTATTACCAATCATTAGTATAAAAATGCACATGTATGTCATTCCTCTCAAAGATCATGTCATAGTTAAGATTATTTTACACATTGGTCCTCCCTCTTATGAATCTCATTCTTATGATGATCATTTTTACATATATCACTTTAACTTACCTCTAGTTACTACTTGATGATAGAGATATCATATGACTCCTTTTATTCTACATCATCCTAGACAAGTTGATTATCTTCACTCTCATCCTAACTCTACTACTCACCCTAGGCAAATAATAGATCCTATAATTAGAGATGTTACTAGACAAAATGGGATGCCTCCTCAACTTATATAGGAACAATGTAATAACATAATCCCTTCTCATCCATAGCACACTATAATGGGACCAAGAGATTAGCACAAAACATTTGATATTGTGGATCAGTTGAGAAACACATTGGTCAAGATATCTGTATTGGAATTACAATAAAAGGCAACTATTTTCAAAGATATTATTTTTTATATACTCAATCATACATCTTTGCCTTGTGATGTAGATATAGATTAATTTTCATCTATCATGAACATTATCAAGGAAATTGAGGATGTTATATCTTTTTCCAATGAGGATCTACCATCATAATCATATATTGATTAGAATTTACCACATTTCATTCAAGCACAAATGAATACCATCACTATTAGATGATTTCTAATTGACAATGGTCTGGTAATTAATATATGTAGCCTCACATTTATACAAACTATGGGGTATGATGTAACATCCATTTAGAATACATATAATAATATCAGATGTTTTGATGATATTTATAGATAGACATTGGGTTCTATTACACTAGATATTACAGTAGGGACAAAAACCCTACCTACACACTTTCAGGTGATGCCTAATCATTTACACTACAACTTATTACTTGGGATACCTTGGATACATGTTATGGAAGTTTTACCCTATAATTTACATAGATGCATCAAGTTTTTACATGACATATACTTATACACTTGTCTATCAGATAATCAACCCTTCATATATTGTAGACTCACCGATCCTACTACCCCAATTACATCTTCATATGGGACACCTCATTTTCTCATAGAGTACCCACCTCACAATATCCTAATCAAGTAGATGCATACATATGTGGTTGGGGAATCTATCAATACTATTCCTACACCTCTTCCATATCTTCTTATAGCATAGTTACCTTCACCCATGATGAAGGAGTAGCCTTCTATAGTATATATATACCCACCCATAATGGATGATGAGATTATCATAGCACAATTACCATTAATTATTAACTCAAAATAAGTATACATTCATAACTTTAGTACATATTCTCAAGCTACTAGAGATGATAATCTAACACCTATTGACATTGATGACTATTTATGTGAATTAAGTTTCACACCAATGGGCTCAGGAAAGTGCAAATATGATTTTAAGGCACTCATACATTTTTCTAAATTGGTAACACTACTAGTTCATAATCATACATCTACAAGGTCACCTACTCAATTATAGTTAGTGGCAGATCCCCCCATTCATCCAGTATATATGGTTACATCTATGGATATAGACCTGGTTAAAAATATTCAAGCAGGGATTTCATAGGATAGACCATACCAGATTCTATAGATATTACTTGATAGAGTATTGATGGTATTACCCAAACTTCATCATAAATATGACAAAATATTATCAAAGAAGGAAGGTCAACCCTTTTATCATTTTCATAGACTCACAAGGCGTGATACCAATACATGCTCAAAATTATATCATAAGTTAAATAAATTCAAGGATCATGGCACTATTTACATTATAAAGCCTCCACCTCCATAAATATAGACACTATGATGGAGTCATCATCAACATAGATACTCATGAAATGATCCATTGACTATCCATTTTTTTTAAAGATAAATACATCTCCCATGTGACTAAAGATGAGGATTAAGATCCTAATAATTACACTTTGGCATTTTTACAAGACATAAGATATCAAAAAAACTAAGCTACAACATGACATACATTGTCAAGATTCTATTAGACATATCACACTACTAGTTGCATATGGCCTCAACATGGCCAACACATTATTCTTTATCATGAGCAGTGACACCCATCCATAGGTTATACTTAGTAGTACATGGTTACAGGTGATGGATGCCATAGTTGATTTATCTAATATTTTTTTGGCATTCAATCGTGAGAGATACATGGTCCACATTTTACATGATGGCATAGATGACAACCATATGTTTCATGCACCTACTCTGCATTCCAATGTAGCTTACCTTAGGATCACATAGGAGGCATCTTATATAGTAAATCAACATGTTATTTAGATGTAGAGAATCCAAAATAACATAAAGGATAAGGCTCCACTGATACATACATCATGGTATGATAATCATGATGATGATGACTTATTTGAGTTCAGACAAATCAAGAGTCCAACATTGGATAACCTCCCACCTAATCCACAATTTGATTATCCACATCCCATGGATGTACTCTTGGTTTTATAGAGACATTTCACTTTGATTGTACACTATCTCATTTATTTCTAGTATTTACTTGTACATAGTTTCCTTCTCTCTTGCTCCTTGTATATAGTTTCATTTTCATGTTACTTGTACATAGTTCATATCTAAAAAATTAAAAAAATACTAAAATATCTAAAAAACACAAAAACATTCAAATGTTTACCTAGAAAACACAATATTATAGATTGTATGCATTGTTACGTTTACATTTCTTATATTTTCCAGACACTACATATGTTAGTTATCTTAGTATAGTTAGTTTTTATCATACATATATGCTTCACTTGTTCTTGTTGAGTGCTTGTAGATTATTACAGGACTCAGGTCCACTACACTAGTCTAGATTTGCTATTATCTACCCACTAGGAGCATTTACATAGATACGTGGATTCTTCATTTGAGACATTCACTTACTTGGGGGCACCCTATACACAATTTTGACTACCAGGTTCTATGTTTCTCTACTCTAAATCATAGCTTTAGCATTGTTATATCTTGATATTTATCATGCTAAACTTACTCATACTTTTTATTGTCTATTACTAATTTAGACCCAACATATGTACCTCCTATCTCTTACACAAATTTGTATTACATATTCATGCATACTTTTATTTCTAACTTTACTGGTTTAGAATTGATTTTATCTCTATGGATCTTGTATTTTGAGGGAATTTAAATATGTCATTTTTCTTTGGCTATACACTACTCCTATTCATAATATGTATGGTTTAGATATGTACCCATGTCCTTGTGTGTGCCTTCCTAATTGTGTATGTAGACATTTAAACATGTCCTTCTATGTGGCTTTAATCCAACTTGATAATTGTTTGCATATGTGGGAATTTGAACATGTCCTTGTATGTCCTATTTTACTCAGATTTAGTGACATGTACCCATGTCCCTTATATTAGGTGTTGTATATATGCTTTCATGTATGCATCATGGATATGACATTGTCTCTTACTTATTACACACTCTAGTTTTTAGATGCCATGAGGTACCTCATGCATCTCTCCTCCCTAATTTGGTGTCGTGATGGACATCATGCTCCATGACCCTAGGCAGATACTTAGTTATTATTTAGATTTATTATTATATACATGGTTATATCTATCTTGACACCCTTATGGCTACTAGACATGACATACATTGCACATTACAAACATATTCTCAAATTATCTTACATTCTGATGTTATATATGCACATTATATTAGATTATTATGCATTTATCATTTATGATCTAGCTAGCACACATTTTATATATCT
The DNA here is from genome assembly GCA_037957365.1 of Torreya grandis. NCBI lineage: Eukaryota > Viridiplantae > Streptophyta > Pinopsida > Cupressales > Taxaceae > Torreya > Torreya grandis. The sequence continues at coordinate 2,878,071 of JARHVA010001648.1, read as the reverse complement.
TTTTCATTTTGAGGATAGTTATTACATAAGTTAAATAATTTCCCTCAAAATATGGGGCATTCACAAGGGTTTCTCATAGAGATCAGGATCTTATAATTCATTCACAGTACATTTTTTAGCAAACATTCTTAGATTATAGAAACCAAACTTAGGTAAATATAGTGATAAAATAATGACAAAAAGATTAGTATAGTTTCACATAAATTAGCATAGGACACTAACACCCAAATTGGGGCACTAGAACCACATGGTGATACTCTCCAAGATATGGTGTTATTGTCTAGTATCCTTAGTTTTAGAAAAAAACTAGATTCGCTATAAAAGTAAAATAGGTATAATACAAGTTGTGCATAGGTTTAGTTACAGATTTATTAGCTTTACTCAAATTCAGACTAATTCACTTAGATTGGGGGTATCATGAATGACATGACCATTCCCATATTTAGTTTATATACTTAGGTATAAATTATTATAACTCAAACCAAAATCCATATGCTTAGATATCATATTTAGGGACATGTGTGCAACACATTGTTTTTATATGCTCACTTACATACTGGTTGATCAGATGGAATAACAATTTCCATTTAATTATCTATGTTATATACATCTAACATCATATTCAAAATTACACACAAGTTTCATTCCTTACTCCATCTATAGTGTTTGTCCTTCTTGAGTGGCCCAAATCCACCTAATATACCTAAGTGGTCACAAACTTGACAAACCTAGTTAGACATTTCTAGTTATAGTGCATAGTTTTAGTTTTAGATGCATTTACTACACATGGATAATTAATAATGGATTCATACTCTACTTTAGTTATTGATCCACCTACATGAGAGGGTTGGACACACCATAAATCCAATCCAAGCCATTCATATGTCATGATCCACCATGCAAGGGTGGGAAATGATGGATTCAAAACTAGATTGAGTTCTTGAGCCACCCACACATGAGGATTGATCCAGCCATCAACTTAGTCCAAGATATTCACCAATTGATCACTATATACACACATGCATAGGTTGTCACAAGGTTTATGCCTCATTATTTTACATACCTAATTAGGTGTATTCATTCCTTTCCTCTCTCATATCTCTTTACTCAATTTTACTTATTTACTCAATTTTGTCTTTGCTTTTGATATATCTTAAGTAAAGACTGATTTATTCACCTTTCACTTGTAAGACATGCATTGGATCATGTTTCACATACTCAAACCAAGCTTCATGGGTTTCACCTCTTAGGTAAGTGCATGTATGGTTTGTTTTCCTTTATCACATCACATTGTTGTATTTTTAGAATAAATGGGGGAAAATTTAATCACCCAAAAGATGTATTTTAGTGCTAAGAGTTCTACTTGAGACTACTTATCCCTAACTTAGCCCTAGACGTATTTTAGACCCTATTTTCAAACTTATCCATCCTTCGTATGGGCCACAAACATCCCTAGTCATCCCCAAATTAGTCGTAGACCCTTAGTTCTTGGTCATAGCCCTTCATGCCTAGTCTTCTACAACTTAGACAATAGTGCCATAATAAGGACATGCACTAGTGTACCAATAATGGCATTAATGTCATTTCCCTCTCTTTTTCACAAACAAATATATTTTCAAGTCTAAAGCCTCCTAGGGTCAGCCTAGACCTCTTTTACAAACATGCTCTGATACCAACTGTTAGGAACCCACGGAAGCACCATTGATTACCAAGCAACTTAATATGTGGAAATTAACCAGAATGCACAAGTAGCTAGAATTTAGAAATAACACAGAATATGAGAGATAATACACAACTTGTATTAATACTCTAGAAAAAAATTACAACAAAAAGACGCCACACTCTTTCATCTTACAGGTTTGCCACACCAAGTGTTTAGTAATTCACCTACAAGAGCTCACTCTCTCAATTACGGTCCCAACACACAACTCAAATACAAATTTGGTGTTCACCTCCACCAGCCAGTAACAACACTGCCAGTCAACCAGTCAGTATCTCTACTGCCAGTACACAAGTGCTCTATGCACTCCACAAGTGCTCCACGCACTCCAAGTATTCAACATAATCTTAGTAGATCTCCCATGAACTTGCAACAACCTACAACTCAAATGATCTTACTTTGGAAGGAACTACCTTGCCTTCCTCTTTGCTCTCCAACTGAGTACACACCGTACTCCAAGTAGATCCTGCCTGATCTTGCTACCTATTGTGTTGTTGTCACCTTGATCCTGTTGCCACCTGTAGATCAACCTGGTTCTTACACTTGAAAACCTAGACCTCACACACACATACACCTGCAGATCAATGATCTTACTTACCATGTAGATCTCCAAACATGGCCTTGCACACCTGCTGACCAAAATCCTACATACATGAAGAATCCTTCTGATTCTCCAAACCAGCACCCACACTTGGCACTGTGGCACTAGGAGGAACACACCATGCTCTCTTCACTCTGAAAGAGCTAATATTTGCTCTCTTACTCTCTAGCACAAATTAAAATACAACCCATGAGTCTATTATATAGATCTCATGCAAACAATAATTAGACATCTAATTACAATAATTAGATCTATAGCTCAAGTCTATAATTGGCCTTCTACATGCAAATAACTAGTTCATTAACTAACTGTCTATGAACAAGTAGTTCTGAAACCACACAGGCGACTGACGTTGGTCCCTATCTGCCTAGAGGTGACCGATGCCAGCCGATATCTGACCGACGTCAGTTACTCTTCTCACTATATATGACCGACATTAGCTGATCAGAGCGATGTCAGTTGCTCTACAACTCAGCAACCTCCTCCATGTCTGCATTAGTGAAGCTTTTAGTTCCACAACCTAACAATCTCCCACTTGGAGATAAACAGCTACACTGTACATGTATCTATACACCATCTAATCTATTTCCTAGCTTGTATCCCTCTTCAAGCTCAACCTTGAAGACCAACCACCACAACCCCTATGGTGAACCTCCTATCATCCAAGTAACCTACCACATCTGCATCTATAAACACATGTAAAAATGAACTTGACCCTGCATAGCATGTGCACCTACTACTGGTCCCTCTCAGATACCTGAGAATCCACTGAACTACCCTACAGTGCTTCTTTCCTAGATTGGCTCCAAACTTTCTGATAGCTCCCACTGCATGGGCAACCTCATGTCCAGTATGCATGTACTTAACCTCATCATGTGAATCAAGACACTATTCATAGAACTATCCAACCCATCAGCGTGCTAACCAGCTTCACACAATCATTCGGAGACAAAATCAACCTCTGATCTTCCATGTCTCTAGAACACACTCATGCCAAATAATTTTGCTTCTCCAAATTCCTCATGACATGCCACTGAACTAACCTTACCCTTAGCTCAGCAAAACCCTATATATCTAAACCTGCACCAAGCTCATCCTCTACATACGGTAATAGGATAATGTTGTGATCATCATCCACCTGGTAAGACAAACACAATGGTTACACTGACATTGACTAAAGCCCTGCTTTGTCATCCACCTGTCAAAACCTGTACCACTATCCTGCAGCTTCCTCAAGACCATATGACCTGGCCTTCCATCTCACGTGTCCATTCTCTCTATTCTTTAACTAAGGAATCCATTCATCTCTCAGTGCTTTCTTTTGGTTGGCAACCCTACCAAATCTCCCATTTGGTTCTGCATCCTGTTCATGCCATGCTCCCACTGTTTCCTAGATCCTTCCTACTCTGTAGTGAGCAATGAGTATAAAGAAGAGGAATAATGAATTTGAGGCTTACTTACCCTTTCAGTCCTCCATATGGGCATTTGAGACTCCTTGATAGCTTGCTATCTGCCCAAAATCTATCTCAATGACTGACCTTGGTCACCACACAATCTGCATCCAATCGATGTTGGTTCCATGTAACTGTCCTTTCTACCAACACCAATTTTTTGACTAACATCAGTCTTACCTAGTCACCAATGTCAGTTCCCTGACTGATGCCGACAGCCACCATGTCTGACACCACCGGATCTAGTCTGTACATGACCAACATTGGCACCTATTTGTTTGACGCTGATTCCCCTTGATCGATGTTGATAACTGTGTTCACCTGTGAGTGATGAATTTTTACCTGCAAGCTCTCCATGGATCAAAACCCTGTCCAAACTGCCATGCTCAGAGATGTCCAGCCTTCTCCACTAATCTCTGTCTGTCATCTCCTCCAGAAACACCTAGGCTTTCTAGTTCTTAAGTCTGTCAAACACATCTAACTTCCTCTTAAGAACATGCATCTCCTTCTTGCTCATGTGACCAAGCCTACAAAGCCACGTCTTCGCAACAGAAGAAGAATCAGTAATATAAGCAAGTAGATAAAGAGTACCTAATTTCTTACCACACGCTAATTCAAGCATATCCACTGTGAGAGTTCTTGTACATCTCTCATCACCCAACTTTCCTGAAGCAATTAGCCACATCTTTAGAACTGGGACCTGCATGACATTCTTCAACACCCATGTGTTGGCCGCTTACAATTTCAGCAACACTTCCCCTTTGCCAATACTTTGACAAGGCTCACCAACCCCTCTATTTGGGGTTGCATGGAAAGAGGCAATAGAATATATAAACCAAGATTCTACTTTATCTAAGGAACATCCCAGAGCATCCTATGTAACAACACCTGCAACATCTACTTCTTCAATTCCTTCATGTTGATCTCCTACCAACCAGCAATATTTCTTTACCTGCTCTTTCTTTCCATAACACTGTAATCGACCATTCATGTTTTTCAATTCCTCCATTCTTAGCTTACTTTCTTCTGCTATTGCTATATTCCCACTCAATTAGAAACCCCTGAGAGTGACCTGTAATCAAACACGAACCTACTCCCTGCAACCTTAGCTCTGATACCAACTGTCAGGAATCTAGAACAACAAACATGCTCTGATACCAACTGTTAGGAACCCACAGAAGCACCATTGATTACTAAGAAACTTAATATGCAGAAATTAACCAGAATGCACAAGTAACTAGAATTCAAAAATAACATAAAATATGAGAGACAATACACAACTTGTATTAATACTCTAAAAAATAATTACAACAAAGAGACGCCCCACTCTTCCACCTTACAGGTTTGCCACACCAAGTGTTCAGTAATTCACCTTCAAGAGCTCACTCTCTCAATTACGGTCCCAACACACAACTCAAATACATAGTTGGTGTTCACCTCCACCAGCCAGTAATAACACCGCCAGTCAACCAGTCAGTATCTCTACTGCTAGTAGACAAGTGCTCCATGCACTCCACAAGTGTTCCACGCACTCCAAGTACTCAATGTACTCCAAGTAGATCTCCCATAAACTTGCAACAATTTGCAACTCAAATGATCTTACTTTGGAAGGAACTACCTTGCCTTCCTCTTTGTTCTCCAACTGAGTACACACCGTACTCCAAGTAGATCCTGCCTGATCTTGCTATCTATTGTGTTTCTATCACCTTGATCCTGCTGCCACCTGTAGATCAACCTGGCTCTACACACCTATAAACCTAGACCTCGCACACACATACACCTACAGATCAATGATCTTACTTACCATGTAGATCTCCAAATGTGGCCTTACACACCTGCTGACCAAGATCCTACATACATGAAGAATCCTTCTGATTCTCCAAACCAGCACCCACACTTGGCACTGTGGCACTAAGAGGAACACGCCATGCTCTCTTCACTCTAAAGGAGCTAATATTTGCTCTCTTACTCTCTAGCACAAATTACAATACAGCCCATGAGTCTATTATATAGATCTCATGCAAACAATAATTAGACATCTAATTACAATAATTAGATCCGTAGCTCAAGTCTATAATTGGCCTTCTACATGCAAACAATCGGTTTGATAACTAACTGTCTATGAACAAGTAGTTCTGGAACTACACAGGCGATCAATGTCAGTCCCTATCTGCCTGGAGGTGACCGATGCTGGTCGATATCTAACTGATGTCGATTGCTCTTCTCACTGTATATGACCGACGTTGGCTGATCAGACCGACGTCAGTTGCTCTGTAACTCAGCAACCTCTCAGTAACCTCCTCCATGTTTGCATCAGTGAAGCTTTTAGCTCCACAACCTAACATTTTACAACTTTAAAAAGCATTAAAATAGTATATATATACATGAATTTTATCCCTCTAACCACTTTATGGAAGTTAGATGGAAATTACACATTCAAACTCAGAACAAGTTGTGCACAATTAAGGTTATCAATCATTATTCTACCCTACTTTTGTATACTACCATCTACATTAATCATAAGCTCAAGTTTCCCAAATTTTTAGTCTTAGGCATATTCAAGGCACTCAAATCCACTATCATACTAACTTCACTTACACTGACACTAGCACTTAGATGGAGAGAACTAAATTGGGCTTGATCCCTATTCAAAATATTGGTATGTAGATAACTCTCATCATAATGGGGTGCTGAGTATGTCTAGCCTACCCCACTAATAAACACACTTTTTAACTCATATCAACTGAATGACCTACATACATGGAGGTTTAGGGTTTGCTCACAAAATCAATCATAATAGGAAAAATATATGGTTTTGTAGTCATATCAAATTCAAAATTTGGTAAATTGAGTGTGGCTAATGGCACCCAATCTATAAGTCCATCTTGCTTGCTCTCATGACCATTATAGGTATGTTTTCACTAATTCCCAGTCATTTATGGGCTCCCAAACTGAACACTTACAGACCTAGATTTCTCTTTTCATGCTTAATTTATGCCCCTAGGTCCCATCAACAATGGACAATAATGCCCAAACTTGGACTATAGCACTAAAACTTAGGGTGTCCTATTTTTGGTGTTGTCCAAGTTCATTTTAGCTTCTAATGGTCACATTCTTCTGAATCCTTATCCTAATTCATGTTGACCTAACATGAATTCATTTAACCCATGATCATTAAATCCCATATAAAAGGTCATTCAAAGTCTATTTAGAAGGGTTGGCACTCATTTATAAGAGAGAGAAAAGAATACAAGTAAGACTACTCAAGTAATCTTCCCTATTCTCTATATACAGCTATCCAATAATATTTCAAGCTTATTCAAACCTTTATACTAGTCCCTAGTCATTTCAAGTACACCCAATTTTGCATTTACTTGCATTTTCATCACACTATTACACCAAGCACTTTAATAAGAGAACTACATATAGATTGATCCCTCCTCAAAGTATTAGTAAGTAGGCAACGTGCCCATACATATGGTATGAAGTACATCCAATGTATCCTTTACACACTAACCTTCCTCTCCTTTCTCTAAATTTTACACTCAAGTTTAAGCATAAAGAGTACCTAGGGTATTGAAGACTAAATTAGGTACACACCAAGCTCCATATACTTTTCGGCTTTGATATTTCATAAGTAGGGTCACATAGACCTGATGTACAAAACCTAGAAAACTTAGCTCACTAGGACAACAGCACCGAGATAGGACTACATCACTAGAACCTATGGTGTCCCACTTTTAGTGCTCTTATCCAATCAATAAATTAACTCCAAATTCCTATTTGTGATAGTTTCCCAAGCTTGCACACAAATATCTAGACCCTATCTTAGTTAGAATAGTACAAAATTAGATAAGTTTAATTTTCTCTCTCTCCCTACTATTTTTATAAAATCCTTGACTATAGTCAAATTTCACAAATCAGTAGTCCAATTATTATATATTATTTATTGATTTTATCTACTCATATCCATTTATTATTTAGGAATTAAATATCTAATTTCCCAAAACTAATAAATCATTTGGTGAACCTGACTTACTTTGAATTTTGTATAAAAACCCTAGAAACGCTAGGGTAAATTCCTAGCTAATTTTTCATATTGATTTCTAATTTTTTTCTTGAATATAAAATTCAAAAATTCTTATCAAATTTTAAAATTTTGTAGTAAATTTTAAAATAAATTTATTTCAAACCCTAGTTGCATCAACTAGCTCTGAGTAATTTTCCAATAATTTTTTTGATCATTTTTTGAATTTTTAGTTGCATATTAAAATCAAAAAATCAATTTCAAAATTCATAAATTTATAGTAAAAAATCAAAAATATTAAATTTTTCTAAAACCCTAGTTGCATCTACTAGGTCCCATTAAATCACTAATTTTCCACTAAATTTTTTATTTTTCAATTGCATATTTAACTCAAAAATTCAATTTCAACTTAAAAAATGCATAGTATTTTGTAAATGTATTTTTGAAAAATCCCTAATTGTATATACTAGCTCCTATTTTGCTTCTTGAGGTATCACCTTACATGTTTGGGAGCTTCGTATCCTTTCTATACATATTCCAGTTCCTTGTTTAGATTATATCAATTTAATCTTTTTTACTATTATCCAAGTTGTTTTCCTTATGCCACCTAAGTTCTTTGTATATCTTCCCTTTAAGATGAAGTGTAAGACTTCGTGGCAATCCTCCTGAATTTACCTAGATTCATTTATCTTGACCATATACTATGGATAAATAACTAGTTCAGACTCTAGCTATATATTCTACACATCTAGATTACACCAATTTTAATCAGCATGATTCAAACAATGAGAAATATGAAAATACCAATGATGATGTACACATTGATGATCATGTTCCACCACATTGGACTACTAATCCACTTCCACCCATTGTTGATAATGAATTTGTACTCAACAAAGATTTGATCCTCCAAAGTTTTAAGAGAAAGACTTAGGAAATAGCCTCAAGATCATACCCTTATATTACACTCTCTCATGGAAATCAAAAAGGCTAAACAAGTTGAGTTTTCCATTCTTACAGAGTAACCAGTTGAAAATGACATGATGGGGGAAACTATGTCTCAATAACCCCCTATAATATCCCAACCTACCTCTATGCCACCAGTTATAGCTAGTACATCCCTATCTCTTAATGTGGTATACCATGTGTAAGAGATAATATCTCTTCAATGTAAGGTGCTACATCTTGAGCAAGGTGCCACTAGACCTATGAAGGCTTTGGACTCTTTTGCATACACCATTATCATGTCACATTGCTTCTACACCCTTGCCACAATGTTTTGTTCAATCTAAGCTTACTCTTTATGATGGAAAGGGTGATCTAGAGACACATTTGAGAGCTTTTCACACAACATGCTTGGATTATGTACTAAATGACAAGCTACTTACCAAGCTATTTCCATGGAATCTAAAGGATTATGCTTTACAATGGTTTTATAGTCAACCAAATTAGTTAATCAATGCATTGGTCCTTTAGTTGACATGTTCATAGCATAATTCAGTATCAACATTGGTTATAAGGTCTCTTATGCACAAATTGCATAATAGAAATAAAAATCAAATGAGCATCTCACACACTATGTGATTCGATATAAGACCATTTTGGCTAAGATGACTATCCCCATGGTAGATTAAGAGTTATAAGATCTCTTCAAACAGAGACTTCTACCAGCATTACATGAATCTATTATGTTCAAAATATTCTCTTCCTTCACTAAATTGTGTCATACACTAAAGGAAATTGAAGTAAAACTCATTTCAATGGGCAAACTCAAGTATACAAGCATCCCAAACACAACAAATAAAATTAATATCAAAGTTTCATACAAGGTCAAAGTCAATGATAAAAAGAATTAAAAAATCAACCAAAAATCAATGTGGCTTCAAAGCCCCTTCAGCATGTGGTTTTATCAGCACCTCTTCAACATGTATTTACCAATCTACCAATTTCTCTAGCTAGAGTTTTATAGTATTTATTAGAATGTAACATCATCACTCTCCCTCATATTTAGGAAGTTGACCCATCAAATCCTCTTTCATGGGGATATGATCATAATGCATTTTTTTATTCTCATAGGGCACTAAGCCACATTACAAATAGATGCATCAGTTTGAGACATAAGATACATGACTTGATAGATGACAACCTACTTGATCTTGGCACTTTAATTGAGCCTTCATAGGCAAAGCCAACACATGATAAATCTTTGAAAATCTTCTCAAATCCATTTCCAAATCATTTTAAATAAGATAAAGGGGACACATCAGGTGTTCACCACACATACCATGCACATCCTCCACCAGTTACATACCAGGCACCTTCAGTTGAGTCAGATCCTTTAATTGGTATGATAGGTGTGTATGAGTCTAGGGTTCTAACTAGACCTTAGATATCCTTCTCATATTAGGAGATTATTGAGGATAATTTATATTATAATGCACTCTTTATCATAGAACATATTCATAATCAGCCCATTAATAGTGTTCTCATCGATAATGGTTCTAGTTTCAACATGTGCACTATTAGATTATTGTAACATTTGGGCTATTTAGAGCAAGATATCACGCTGATAGATATAGTTATTAATGGATTCAATGGACACATATAAATTTCATTAGATGATATTGTACTTCCTTTATAGACTGGTCCAACACATGTGACCACACATTTCACCATAGTTCTCGATGAAAGAGTTTTTTATATGTTAATTGGTCACCCATGGATTCAAAAAATTCAAGCAGTACCATCTATAGTTCATAGATGCATGAAATTCATTCATGTTAATTAGGTTATTATAGTTGGTGGAGTTCCCCACTTCAGAACCATCTCCTTTGCAGTCACCAATTCCAACCTCTCCACTAGTTTTAGTTTCCCCACCAGTTACAGTTCTTCCTCTCATATATATTTAGACATAGTTGAGAATCTATCACCAGTAAAGAGGGTTCATATACCTCCATAGTTTTGGGACTCTAGATAGCTTCTAGCTACAGTATTCACACTTAGAGTAGTTTTATTGAGATCTTATACATCTACACATAGAGCACATGTTCAGAGAGTGTCTCCTACTTCTGAATGGGTCCCTAAGAGCTCTATAGTTACATTCACTTCTTAGAGTTATAGAGGGACCCCACAATCAGTTTATACTTCAAATATTTTAGAATAGTTATAATGCATATATCTTTTAGAATCATAATCTCAGCATTTTCAATGAGCTTCATGATCACGCATGATACCTTTGTTTGATATAAGATATAGGACAACATGATAGGGAGTCTCATTTAAGACTCATCGGTTAGTATCATTTCTTCTTAGTCTTTCCTATATATAGCTTATTTTAAAAATAAAAATATATATGTAAATATCAAAAAAATACAAAAACATTCAAATAAATTCCAAAACACCAAAAACATTTTTATTACATGCATCATCCATGCTTTACATTGCTTCTACTATGCTATTACTTACATTTATTGTTTTATGCTATTGTATGTCAATTTATCTACATTACCATGCTTCACTTGATCTTCTTTGAGTGTGTGCAGTGACATCCAAATCCTTGATTGCTTCACTCTACCCATTAAGGGGGTATCCTTCTTCTAAATTTGAGACACACTTTGATATACACACCCATTAGGGGAATATTCTCATGATTACACCTTCCAAGTTATGTCATTCCTACACTACACATTCTAAGTTATCATGCTAATTTATATTACTTACTACAATACATAGATTACTTATCGACATTTCACTAGTATCTAGCACTTGTGTATCTCTTAGCATATACCTAGTATTGTACTAAACATGTATTGTATAATTTCACTCTTGCTTTGATTAGTTAGATGTGATTCTATCTTCCTAATTATTACATGCTTTCTCTTCTTGCTTAGCATAGCTTGTTGGATTGCACTTTCATTTCTTGCTTGTCTCTTGTATGTGCCTTAGGACATTTTCTAATGTCCTCTTTTATTCATGTGTGTGCCTTAAGACATTTGATAATGTCCTTTTCCTATAATCATCTATGTGATTGTGGCTTCCATGTTAACTTTTCTATTTCAATTATATGTGTATGTGGAATTTGAACATGCATTGTATGTTGGCTTTCTAGTTTGAGTGACATGTGCCCATATTCCTTGATTGCTTGGCCCCTTGGCCACTATTGTATGATTCTTGCTTTTTGATTTGTGTGTTTTTTTCTTGATTGCTTTCAATTTCTTGTAATGCCATGATCTATATCATACATTTTTCCTTGCTTTCTTAGATGCCATGATGGACATCATGTTTCATCTCTCTTTACTAATAACTAACAACTAACACTTTTGATTCTAGTTTAGTACATTACACATGTTATTACATTATTATATATATCTAGGGATACCCCTATTGATCTAATAATATCTCAATCCAACCATGTTATATCTTGAGATATCTTGTTGATTATCATTGCTATATTATGTATATTTCTAGCTTAACACACTTGAAGGGCTCTTTATTCTGACGGAAGTTAGTATAACATCTTCAATCCTACCCTCAAAAGAGGGGGAAACAAATAAGAATTTTATCACAGAGATTGAAAGCTCCTAACAATCAAAAAAGAAGTTTTTAGAACACTCAAAATAGAATCTAGACATCAAACTAGGCAAATAATAGAGAATTTAGAATAGTTACCAGATTTGGCCATGGATAATAGTGTCAAAGTTGGACTATAGCACCAGACAGTAGGGTGTCCTTTTTTTGGTGCTCCTATCCACATAGTAGAAATTTTATTTTTTCCAAAAATAGATTAAAAAGTGAGTTTAATCATAGGTTTGTCATCACAATACAGTCCATATTCAACATGTTTCAGTATAGTTTTCACTCAAAGAATTTAGATATAGGGGGAATCATGTGTGACATGATGGATCTCACTTCTAGTTTTAGATTTCATATTTAATATAAATTCTAGATCAGAATCCATGTTCCAAACACTAGTGATTGGGGGCAATGTGTATGGTACATTGATCCTCCCCTTTTTTCAAGTTTAATTTATTTTCCAAGTATTTCTTAGTAGTTGTGTACTTTACTCCATCTATAGGTGGTTGGCATCTTTTTCAAGTTTGGCTTTCATACAAGCTTAACTTCCTAAGTACCTGAGTTCTTGAGTTGGCTTCTATATAAGCATATTGCACTAGTTCTAAGTGGCTTTCATACAATCCTAATCTCCATCTTTTGAAATGGCCAAGAGTGGACTAGTTTTTAGTATACATTTGGTTATCCACACAAACATTGTTAGATAATAGTACATTCATGGGCTATATGAGCCATATCATATAACATCTATTCCATACTTGTATTACTTCATAGCTTCACTTTATGGGGCAAGGATGGATCCAAAGTGATAGCCTTTATATTCTTAAGCCACCTATTTAGGCAGATTGGACACATAGTCCAAACATCAATTGACACATGCATTATTGAGCCACTTCTAAGAAATTGAGAACTCAGCTCCATTCATGATATTACTCTTGGTATAGCATCATCCAATATTATTCAGCATATACCCAACATAATCTAGCATCACAATAGGTTTTATATTGGTTCACGTGCATGATGAGATGTATTCATTCCTTTCTCTTCCTCTCTCTCTTACCTAGATTTTATACATTCTTATTTTAGATATAGCGTATCTAGTAAGGACTGATTTACTATATGTTTTTCATTACAAATTTACACTTCACACTGTGCTTTCTCTACGTACATCTAGCATCACACATCTACATGAGCTTAGCCTTTATAGGTAAGTTTAGGTATGCTTTTTATTTTTCCTTTACCTTAGTATTTCACCTTGTTGCATCACTAAAATAAAGGGGGGGGTAAATGTAGTCATATAAATTGAAATTTTTGGTAACTTGAGTGCGGCTAATGAATCCTAATCCATAGGTCCATCTTGCTTTCTCTCATGACCCTCATAGGCATGTTTTCACTAATTCTCAATCATTTGTGGCCTTCCAAACTGAACCCTTACAAACCTTGATTACTTTATCTATGCTTAATCTATCCCCTTAGGTCCTCTCAACCATGAAAAATAACACCCAAACTTGGTCTACAACACTAAAACTTAGGGTGTCCTATTTTTAGCACTGTTGTCCAAGTGTATTTTGGCTTCTAAAGGTCACATTCTTTCAAATATTTATCCTAATTCATGTTAGCCTAGCATAAATTAATTTATCCCATAATCATTAAATCCCTTATAAAATTTCATTCAAAGTCCATTTCGAAGGGTTGGCACTCATTTACAAGAGAGAAGCAAGAATACAAGCAAGACCACTCAAGAACTCTTCCCTATTCTCTGCATATAGCCATCTAATAGTATTTCAAGCTTATTCAAACCTTTATACCATTCCCTAGTCATTCTAAGTATACCCAATTTCACATTTACTTGAATTTTTATCAAACTATTGCACCAAGCACTTCAATGTGAGAACTACATATAGCTTGATCCCTCTTTAGAGTATTAGTATGTAGGTAGCATGCCCACACATAGGGTGTGAAGTGTGTCCAGCATATCCTTTACTCACTAACCCCTCCTTTCTTTTCTCTAAATTTTACATTCAATTTCAAGCATAAAGAGGACCTAGGGTATTGAATACTAAATCAATTACATAGTCAACTTCATGGACTTTCAAGGTTCAATATTTCAAACATACCTTACACACAAAACCTACAAATCCTAGATCACCACGACAATAGCATCGAGATAAGACTATAGCATCAAAACCTAGGGTGTCCAACTTTTGAATCTCCTGTCCAATCAAGAAATAAACTCTAGATTCCTATTTGTAATAGTTTCTCAAGCCTGCACATAGATTTCTAGTCCTTATCTTAGTTAGAACAACACAGAATTAGATAAGTTTAATTTTCTCTCTCTCACAACTATTTTTAGAAAAGCTCTAACTATAGTCAAATTTCACAAATTAATAGTCTAATTATTGTACATTATTTCATAATTTTATCTACTCATACCCATTTATTATTTAGGAATTAAACATCTAATTTCCTAAAAATAATAAATCAAGTTTTATGACTTGTGCATGTTAGAACAAACCTTTAAGATCTAGACATAAGTGCACCTAAAAACTCAAGATAGTCTTACACATAAGACACTACCACCAATATCGAGACACTACTACCACATTTCCAATAATGGCATTACTATCTAATTGTGGTGTTATTATCTAATGAGGTTTCTAACACTAGGATCTAGTTTGTTACACTTAGACCAACTTCTAGCTCAGTTTCTAGCACCCATATCATCCATCTTAGTTGTTTCCCATCTAAGTTCTTACTTTCACTATTTATTATTATTTTTAGAAATGTCAAATCTAGTCAATTCTATAACAAATTAGTGGTTGTATTTATTGCATATTATTTCCCTGATTTAGTCTACTCAGCTCTTTAACAAACATAGGATTTACATTCACTAAGTCCTAAAAGGTTAAAATGAATTCCATGTTGAAATGAGAGCTAAGGTAGAATGGGATACTTCTTTTAAGAAGATTTTTCAAGAGATAAAAAATGCAATTATGCAATCTCTAGTGTTGGTTAGCCCAAATTATGCTAAAGATTTTTATCTCTACTCTTTTACCTTTGATCTTATAATTTCAACTATGTTAACACAAACATTTGAATATGAAGAACACCCCATAGCCTTTATGAGCATATATTTGAAATAAAGTGAATTGAAATACTCTAGCTAGATAAACAAGTCTATCTAATAGTGAAATCAATATGAAATTTTTATCGTTACATATTGAGGAATAATTTCCATACTATTGTTATAGATCCCACAATCAAGAAAATGCTAAGGCAGAATGATTTGGGTGAAAGAAGAGGATGATGGGTTATTAAGATTTAGGAATATGACATCAAAGTGAAACTTGAAAATTTTATAAATGGTCAAGGTTTGTCCAAGATAATTTTAGAATTAGATCCAAGCATCTCCTATTTAAAAGTTGATCGATCTGAAGTTCTGTTTAATCTGTGGTGTGATTTAATTTCCCATTATTTGCTTTATGAAAAAACACCAAACCCATTTTGATACAATGCAGAGAAGATCACTAAGGTTGGATGTTGCATATTATATGTTACAAATATGAGAGCTATACTACAATAATAATGAATGGATTTACTTGAGATGTTTATCTGAAGAAGAAGCAAAAGAAGTAATGAAATTATTTTATGATAAGTTGGGTAGTGGTCATCCTTTTGGTAATGTCACCATAAACATAATTCTTATAGCTAGTTATTATTATCCCATGTTATTTAAAGATGCTTATGCAAATGTGAAGACTTATCATTTATTCTAAATATTTTCTAAAAATCAAATTCAAGCATCTATATTTTTTTAACTAGTGATCAAGGAGCAACCCTTTTTCCCATTAGGGATTAGACTTCATTGGAGTCATAAATCCCAACTCATCAGTTGGTCATAATTTCATTCTCACCACCACTGACTATTGTACAAGATGGACTAAATCCAAAGTAACAAAAAATAATACAACTAAATATGTTATTACATTCTTGGAATAATATATTGTAACTTAATTTACAACTCCTCTATCACTTGTTTGTGATAATAGAATTGAATTCCAATCAACTGAATTGACTAAATGGGCATATCAGAATGGAACTACACTAAAATTCTCTTCACACTATTATACCCAAAGAAATGGTTTGGTAAAATCAACCAATAATAATTTTCTAAATTCAATGAAGAAAGTAATGTTAGGTTGTGGAGCTAAAAGCTTCACTAGCATGCAAACATGGAGGAGGTTATTGAGTTACAAAGAAACTGACATCGGCCGCACAACCAATGTCGATCATCTTCAGTGGTCACAATAACTGACATCGGTTATGGGTCGGCTGACATCGGTCAGATAGGCACCAATGTCGGCAGCCTGTGTGTGCATGCATTTGCATGTGACTCACGAACTGGTCTATTTTTGGACGAAGTGTTTGTTTGCACGTGAAAGACTAATTTTAGTCTTGGAGCTGCGGTTATAATTATTGTAATTAGAAGTCTAATTATTATTTGTATGGGATCTATTTAAGAGACCCATGGGCATGTATTGTAATTAAGGACAAGGAAGAGATCCTTCCAATCATAATATCAAGTTGATCTACAGGTTTTGCAAGATCAGGTAGAAGATCTACATGGTAAGTAAAATCATTTGATTTAAAGGTTGTTGCAAGTTCATGGGAGATCTACTTGGAGTACTTTGAGTACTTGTGTACTGGTAGTAGTGATACTGATTGGTGGAGGTGAACAACAACTCTGTGTTTGAGTTGATTGTTGTGACCATAATTGAGAGAGAGAACTCTTGATCAAGAATTATTGGGAGCCTTAGAGGTGTGGGAAGCCTCATAGGTGTGAAAAGAGTGTGGCATCTTCTTGATTGTATTTTCTTTCTGGATGAGTTGAATACAAGATTGTATTGTCTCTCAAATTCTATGTTGTTTTTTATTTCTTTTTACTTGTTACTTCTAGTTAAATTCCATGTTTAGTTACTTATACAAGGTAATCAATTGTGCTCCTAATCCTGACAGTGTAATCAGAGCTGTTTGTTGTTCTAGATTCCTGATAAAGTGGTATCAGAGCGAGGTTGTAAGGAGCAGGTTTGTGCTTGATTACAGGTCACTCTCAGGGGTTTTTGATTGAGTGGGAGTATAGCAATGGCAAAATAAATTAAGCTAAGAATGGAGAAGTTTAATGGCAAGAATTATCAATTATGGAGGATGCAGATAGAAGATTATCTATATCAAAAAGATCTGTACTTACCGTTGGGTGGGGTTGCAAGCAAGCCCATGGATATGAAAGATGAAGAATGGAAGGTTCTTGATCGGAAGGCTCTGGGATCTATAAGGTTGAGCATGGAATCATCTGTGATTTCCATCTTATCACAGGCTAAGACAACGGTAGAGTTAATGCGATCTTTGGCAAATTTATATGAAAAACCCTCAGCTTTGAATAAGGTATTTCTTATGAAGCAGTTATCTAATTTGCAAATGTTGGAAGGTGGATCTGTACACAGTCATCTTAGTGATTTCCATGGTTTGGTAAACTAGTTAGTTTCAATCAATATTGTTTTTGATGATGAAATTAAGGCTCTCTTAATCTTATGCTCATTACCTGAAAGTTGGGATAGTTTGGTAATGGCAGTTAGCAATACTGCGTCTGCTTCAAATATTTTGAAAGTTGATGATGTTGTTAGTGTAATATTGAATGAATAAATTCATAAGAAAAGCATAGGTGAATCATCAGGGAATTTTTTAACTATTGAAAGTAGGGGAAGGCAAAGAGAGAAGATCGAGCAAGGGAGATCAAGGTCAAAGATAGGCAGGAGATCCAAATCCAGGTATGGCAGAGTAATCTACTGGAATTGTGGAAAGGTAAGGCACATAAAGAAAAATTGTAGGTTGGTTAAAGATCAACATGAAAGAAATGAAAAAGTAGATGTTGTAGATATTGTTGCACAAGATGCTCTTGTATGTTCCTTGGATAAAGTAGAATCTTGGGTTTTAGATTTTGGTGCCTCTTTTCATGCAACCCCAAATAGAGAATTTTTCTATGAGTATGTCCAGGAAGACTTTGGAGAGATTTATTTAGGGGATGGTAAGCCTTGTCAAATGGTTGGCAAAGGGAAAGTGCAGCTGAAATTGTAGACAGACAACACATGGGTGTTGAAGGAGGTCATGCATGTCCCAGTCCTGAAGTGGAACTTGATTTTTGTTGGAAATTTGGGTGATGAGGGATGCATAGTAACTCTCACAACGGACTCTTGGAAAGTTTCCAAGGGTGCACTTATTTTAGCAAGAGGTAAGAAAGTAGGTACTCTTTATCTATCTACTTGTATTATTGATTCTCCTTCTGGTTTATCTACTTCAGCTGTAGATGCAGAGATGTGGCTTCGTAGGCTTGGTCACATGAATAAGAAGGGGATGCATGTTCTTGAGTCAAAGGGTAAGAGTTCAGATCCAAAAAGCATAGATCAAGATTTCTGTAAGCAACAAAAGAAAGTGAGGTTTCTTGAAACACATGCTACAAGAAAGGATTGGGTCTATTGCACAAAGAGGAAATATGATGTTTTTAACAAGAACAAGAAAGCCTTATTTTTCCAGGAGAAGATGACGAATAGAGATCAATCACAGGGGCTGAATAATTCTAAGCAGGACAGTTTGGACAGGGTTTTGATCCAAGGTAAGCTCGCAGGTAAAAATTCATCACTCACAGGCAAACACAGTTATCGACATAAGTCAGGTGGAACTAACATCAAATAAGTAGGTACCAATGTCGATCATGTGCAGATCAGAGTCAATGGTGTCAGGCAGGTGGCGACCAACATCGATCAGGGAATCGATGTCGATGACTAGGTGGACACTGACGTCGATCAGGGAACCAGCATTAGCAGTAAGGTTAATCGCATGGAACCAATGTTGATCAGATGTAGACTGGGTGGTGACCGACATCGGTCACTAAAATAGATTTTGGGTAGATAGCAAGCTATCAAGGAGTCTCAAATTCCCATGAGGAGGACTGAAGGGGTAAGTAAGCCTCAAATTCATTGTTCCCCTTCTTTAGATTACTTGTTGCTCAATAATGGTCAAGAACCAGGAAGTTTTAAAGAAGCAGAGTAGGTAGAATCTAGGAAATAGTGGGAGCATGGCATGAATGAGGAATTTGATTCCTTGGAAGAGAACCAAATTGGAGATTTGGTAGAGTTTCCAGTCAGAGAGAAAGCACTGAAAGACGAATGGATTCCCAGGTCAAAGAAGAGAGAGAATGGACAAGTGAGATGAAAGGCCAAGGTATATGGTCTTGAGAAAGCTACAAGACAATGGAGGTTTAACCATTGTGTTTACTTTACCAAGTTGGATAATATTAGCTACATTATCCTATTACTGTATGTGGTGTGTATGCTTGTTGTAAGGTCACACATGTAGGGAGTTGTTGAGCTAAAGGTAAAGTTAGTTCAGAGGTGTGTCATGAGGAATCTGGGAGTAGCAAGATTATTTGGCATGAGAATGTCTAGAGATATGGAAGGTCACAAGTTGATTTTGTCTCCAGATGATTGTGTGAATAAGTTAGTGGTGAGGTTTAAGATGCGGGATGCAGAACTAGTTTTCACACCTATGGATGGACAGTTCACAGAATGGTGTCCCAATTCACATAATGAGGTCAAGTACATGGTATGTACTAGACCTGAGTTTGCCCAAGCAGTGGGTGTTGTCAGCGAGTTTGGGGTCAATCTAGAAAAGAAGCATTGGAAAGTAGTTCAGTGGATTCTTAGGTATCTAAGAGGGACCAATAGTAGGTTAACATGTTATGTAGGGTCAGGCACTTCTCTACATGGGTATGTAGAATTAGATGTGGTAGGGGACTTGGATGACAGGTGTAGCACCACAAGATGTGTGGTGGTTGGTCTTCAAAATTAAACTTGAAGAGGGATACAAGCCAGGAAACAAATTAGATGATGTACAGATACAGGTATAGGTGCAGCTATTTATCTCCAAGTGGGAGATTGTTAGGTTATGGAGCTAAAAGCTTCACCAAGATGTAAATATGGAGGAGGTTATTGAGTTATAGAGAAACAAACGTTGGTAGCGCAACTGACGTCAATCATCTTTAGTGGTCACAATAATCGAAGTTGTTTATGGGTCGGCCGACATCGATCAGACAGGCACCAATGTCAGCAGCCTATGTGTGCATGTGTTTACATGTGACTCCCGAACTGGTCTATTTTTGGACGGAGTGTTTGTTTGCATGTGAAAGACTAATTTTAGTCTTGGAGCTGTGGTTCTAATTATTGTAATTAGAAGTCTAATTATTATTTATATGGGATCTATTTAAGAGACCCATGGGCATGTAGTGTAATTAAAGACAAGGAAGAGATCCTTCTAATTATAAGATCATGTTGATCTGCAAGTTGTGCAAGATCAGGTAGAAGATCTACATGGTAAGTACGATCATTTGATTTGCAAGTTGTTGCAAGTTCATGGGAGATCTACTTGGAGTACTTTGAGTACTTGTGTACTGGCAGTAATGATACTAACTGGTGGAGGTGCACAACAACTCTATGTTTGAGTTGATTGTTGTGACCATAATTGAGAGAGAGAACTCTTGATCGATAATTATTGGGAGCTATAGAGGTGTGGGAAGCCTCATAGGTGTGAGAAGAGTGTGGAATCTTCTTGATTTTATTTTCTTTTTGGATGAGTTGAATACAAGATTGTATTGTCTCTCAAATTCTACGTTGTTTTTGATTTCTTGTTACATGTTACTTCTAGTTAAATTCCATGTTTAGTTACTTATACAAGGTAATCAATTGTGCTCCTAATCCTGAAAGTGGAATCAGAGCTGTTTGTTGTTCTAGATTCCTGACAAGTAATTGATCAAAACCCATGCAATTGGCATGTACTACTCAAATATGCTTTATGGGTTGACATAAAAAGGCATAAACAGAGCTTGAATGGTTCCCCTTTCTTACTTGTCTATTGAGTAGAACCAATTTTCTCAATGTAGCTTAAGAAGCCCACTTATTAGTTCATATAGGAATACATGGAGGTAGATCAAGGAAGTCAGGCCAAATTGTTGGATCTAATCCCATTAAAAGATAGACAAGATGAAGCTATAAAAATTTTTAGTAAAGGTTAGGCTACTATAAATAGATGGTTTGACAAGAAAGCACAAGTAAAGGCATTTTATTTTTTATATTTGGTCTTGTTATGGGACAAAGGCCATAAGAGAAAGGGTCAACATGCTAAATTCAGTCCTTTGTGGATTGGTCCTTACCAAGTATCTAATTTTTTAGAATTAAATGCATTCAGATTGAGAGATCTCCAAGGTAAGGACTTACCACTACCATTTAATGAATATTACTTGAAGCATTACTTCATGGTTTTTCTATCTAATATTGTTTTTGAGTGAAGATACAAAGGTTCTACTGTGTATATGATTTTCTATTTTCATAGCTTGTGTTTCCTACTTTGCTACTTACTATAGCTTAGTTTGATTTTATTTGTTTGTTTAATTTGTTTCGTGTGTGTTTCTTTCCCTCCCCAACTTGTCTAAAGTTGGTTTTTGTGTTATGACCCTTTGGTGGTTTTTAGTATGCCTTTTAAATTTTATTAGAGTTGTTAACATGTTTATTATGAGAAATTAGTTCTTAAAAGGGTAATATTTGGCATTCTTGAATATATCCAATCAACATGCTAAGACAATCAAATTGTAAATAAATGACCAAACTATAGACAACTGAAGGTTTAATTATTATTGTGTCCTTAAGCTCCCATTATCCAAAAACTTTAAATGGTATACAATAAAGTATGAGATTTTCAATTTTAGAAATTAGAATGTGAGACATATTTGAACAGTCACATGGGTTGTTGTAATTTATATATCCATTTCCATAATTCTGAAGACCTGTGAGTCAAAATAGAATGTGTAAATTTTATACAAAGTTTCATTTTCTTTTTTAATCCATCAAAATGAACTTGTATTCATATAAAATGCAAAATTTGGTAACTTGAGTGTGGCTAATGACACCCAATCCATAGGTCCATCTTTCTTGCTCTCATGACCCTCATAGGCATGTTGTCACTGATTTTGAGTCATCTATGGCCTCCCAGACTGAATCCTTGCAAAACTATATTTCTCTTTCCATGCTTAATCTATCCCCCCAAGTCCCATTAGCCATGGACAACAGCACCCAAACTTGGACTACAATGTTGAAACTCAGGGTATTCTATTTCTGGCACTATTGTCCAAGTGCATTTTGGCTTCTAACAGTCACATTCTTATGAATTCTTATCCTAATTCATGTCATCCTAATGTGAATTCATTTAACCCATGATCATTAAATCTCTTATAAAATGCCATTCAAAGTCTATTTAGAAGGGTTGACACTCATTTACAGGAGTGAATCAAGAATACAAGCAAGGCTACTCAAGCACTTTTCCCTATTCTCTACATACAACCATCTAATAGTATTTCAAGCTTATTCAAACCTTTATACTAGTCCCTAGTCATTTCAAGTACACCTAATTTTGTATTTACTTGCATCTTCATCACACTGTTGCACCAAGCACTTCAATGGGAGAACTACATATAGCTTGATCCCTCTTCAAAGTATTGGTATGTAGGTAGTGTGCCCACATATGGGGTATGAAGTGTATCCAGTGTATCCTTTATATACTAATCCATGCTCTCCTTTCTCTAGATTTTACATTCAAGTTTAATCTCAAAGAAGACCTAGGGTATTGAAGAATAAATCAGGTACACAGTGAGCTCCAAAGACTTTCAAGCTTTGATATTTAATACGTAGGGTCACACAGACCTAACATAAAAAAACCAAAAATTTTAGATCACCAATAAAATAGCACTAAAATAAGACTACACACTAAAACCTAGGGTGTCCCACTTTTGGCACTCCTATCCAATCAAGAAATGAATTCTAGATTGCTATTTGTGATAGTCTCCCAAGCTTACACACTGATTTATAAACCCTGTCTCAGTGAAAATAGCATAGAATCATATAAGTTTAATTTTCTCTCTCTCACTACTATTTTTAGAAAATCCCTAACTATAGTCAAATTTCACAAATCAATAGTCTAATTATTGTACATTATTTACTGATTTTATCTACTTAGACTCATTTATTATTTAGGAATTAAACATCTAATTTCCCAAAAATAATAAATCATTTGATAAACCCAACTTACTTCAAATTTCATATAAAAACCCTAAAAACCCTAGGATAAATTCCTAGTTGATTTTTTACATTAATTTATAATTTTTTTCTTGAAGATTAAAATCAAAAATTCCTCTTAAATTTTAAAATTTTGTAATAAATTTTAAAATAAATTTTTTTCAAACCCTAGTTGCATCAACTATCTCCTAATAATTTTCTAAGTTATTTTCCAATCATTTTCTAAATTTTAGTTTCATATTAAAATTAAAAAACCACTTAAAATTTCAAAAGTTCATAATATTTTTCAAAATTTTATTTTTCTCAAACCCCTAGTTGTATCTACTAGGTCCCATTAAATCAAGCACTTTTCGATAAATTTTGCATTTTATCTTGCATACTTAGCTCAAAAATTCAATTTCAATTTCAAAAATTCATAGTATTTTGCAAAAATATTTTTGAAAAGTCCCTAGTTGCATATACTAGCTCCCATTGCTTCTTGAGATATCACCTTACATGTTTGGATACTTCGTATCCTTTTCATGCAATTTCTAGTTAACTATTTTTAGTATTTTACATTTCCTATATTCAATATTTTCTTTTTCTAGCACTTGGCCTATAACAAATTATTGCAAAAAAATCAATTACTTCTCAAATTGTTTTCCTACTTTAACAGTGGCCCAATACATTAGTTTTGATGAAATTGATAAGAGAGAACTTCAAGAAATCTTAACAAAACACCCTGACATGCAAGATGACATGCTTAAAATATTATAATAGGAACAACAAAGAATAAACAATGGTCAATCTTCTCAAACCATAGAGAAACTAGTCGAAAATGACACTATAAGGGCAAATATGTCTTAACAACCCCTTATAGCATCCCAACCTACCTCTATGCCACTAGTTATAGCTAGTACATCCCTATTTCCTGATGTAGTAACCCTTGTGCAAGAGATAAGATCTCTTCAATCCTAGGTGCTACATTTTGGACAAGGTGCCACTAGACCTACATAGGCTTTGGATTATTTTTCTCTTTTGCATACACCATTAGTACGTCATATTACTTCTACACCCTTGCCACAAGGTCTTGTTCAACCTAAGCTTACTGTTTATGATGGCAAGGGTGATCTAGAGACACACTCAAGAGATTTTCTTGTAGCATGCTTGGATTATGTGCCAAATGACTATTTACTAACCAATATATTCCCATAAAGTCTAAAGGATTATTCTTTACAATGGTTTTTATAGTTTACCAAATCAATCGGTCAATGTATTCAATCCTTTAGCTAACATGTTCCTAGAACATGTTAGTATCAGCATTGGTGATAAGGTCTCTTATGCACAAATTGCGCAATAGAAACAAAAATCAAATGAGGATCTCATAGACTATGCGCTTTGATATAAGACCATCTTGGCTAAGATGA
The DNA here is from genome assembly GCA_037957365.1 of Torreya grandis. NCBI lineage: Eukaryota > Viridiplantae > Streptophyta > Pinopsida > Cupressales > Taxaceae > Torreya > Torreya grandis. The sequence goes on along the minus strand of JARHVA010001648.1, from coordinate 2,853,123 downwards.
CTATCCCCATGGCAGATCAAGAGTTATAGGATCTCTTCAAATAGAGCTTTCTACCATCATTTCATGAATCTATTATGTTTAAAAGATTTTATTCCTTCACTAAATTATGTCATCCACTAAAGGAAAGAGAATTCAAACTCATTTCAATGGGCAAAGTCAAGTATACAAGCATCCCAAAAACAAAAAACAAGAGTAATAGCAAAGTCACATACAAGGTCAGAGTTAATGATAACAAGAATCAAAATCAACCAATAATCAATGCGACTTCAGATCCCCCTCAGCATGTTGTTTTATCAGCACCTCCTCGATGTGCATTTACCAATATACTAGTTTCTCCAACCAAAGTTTTATAGTAGTTATTGGAATGTAACATCATCACTCTCCCTCCTATTCAAAAATTTGACCCAACAAAGCCTCTTCCATGAGGATATGATCAGCATACATTTTGTTATTTTCATAGGGCACTAGGGCACACTATAAACAAATGCATCCGTCTGAGACATAAGATACATGACTTGATAGATGACAACTTACTTGATCTTGGCACTTCAGTTGAGCCTACATAGGAAAATCCAACACATGATAAAGCGTTTAAAATATTCTCAAATCCATTTCCACAACATTCTAAACAAGAGAAAGGGGACACATTAGGTGTTCACCACACATACCATGCACATCCTCCACCAGTTACATATTAGGCACCTTCAATTGAGTCACATCCTTTGAGTAGTATGAAACGTGTGTATGAGTCTAGGGTTCCAACTAGAAGACCTTTGATATCCTTCTCAAATCAAGAGATTGTTGAGGATAATTCATATTATAATACACTCTTTATCAGAGCACATATTCATAATCAACCCATTCACAGTGGTCTCATAGATAATGGTTACAATGTCAACATGTGCATCATTACATTATTGTAGCATTTGGTCTATTCAGAGTAGGATATCACTTTGATATATATAGTTATCAATAGATTTAGTGGGCACAAAAAGAGTTCATTGGGTGAGATTGTACTTCCTCTATAGACTGGTCCAACACATGTGACCAAATATTTCACCATAGTTCTTAGTGAAGGAGTTTTTGATATGTTACTTGGTCACCCATGGATTCAAAAAATTTAATAAGTACCATCTATAGTTCATAAATGCATGAAATTTATTCACGCTAATCAAGTTATTACAATATATAGAGTTTCATATGAGTTACCACTACCCACTTCAGATCTATCTCCTTTGTAGTCCCCAGTTCCAAATTTTCCAACAATTTCAGTTTCCCCACTAGTTACAGTTCTTCCTTTGGTATAGATTCATACATAGTTGATGCATACATCACCAATATAGAGGGTTCATATAACTCCATAGCTTTGGGATTCTAAATAGCTTCTAGCTACATTATTCACACTCAAAGCAATTTCATTGAGATCTCATGCATCTACAAATAGAGCACATGTTCAAAGAGCTTATCCTACTTCTAGATGGGTCCCTAAGATCCTTAAAGTTTCATCCACTTCTTAGAGTTATAGAGGGACCTCACAGTTAATTTCTACTTCAAAGATTTCAAAACATTTACAATGCACATAGCTTTCAGAATCACAATCCCAGCCTTTCTAGCATGTTTCATGATCACGCACAATACCTTTATTCGATACAAGACACCATGATAGGGATTTTCATCCAAGACTCATCAGTTAGTATCATTTCTTATTAGTCTTTCCTACACATAGCTTATTTTAAAAATACCAAAACAATATAACATTTCAAAATCCAAATAAATCAAAACACCAAAAACATGTTGATTGTATTCATCATCCATGCTTTACATTACTACTACTATGTTAGACTTACATTTGTTGTTTTATGCTATTGTTTGTTGATTTATCTACATTATCATGCTTCACTTGATCTTTTTTGAGTGTGTGCAGTGACATCTAGATCCTTGAATACTTCACTCTACCCATTGAGGGGGCATCCTACTTCTAACTTTGAGACACACATCGATATACATACCCACTGGGGACATCTTCTACATGACTAAACCATCCAAGTTATGTCATTCCTACACTACACACTCCAAGTTATCATGATGATTTACATTACTTACTAGATTATACAAATTACTATATCAACATTTCACTAGTATCTAGCACTTGTGTATGTCTTAGCATATACCTAGTCTTGGTTTAAACATGTCATTTATACTTTCACTCTTGTTGTGATTAGTTAGATGTGATGTTATCTTTCCAATTATTACATTATTTCTTTTCTTGCTTAGTGTAGCTTATTGGATTGCATTTCTAGTTCCTACTTGTCTCTTATATGTGCCATAGGACATTGTCCAATATCCTTCTCTTTTATTCATATGTGTGCCTTAGGACATTTGCCAATGTCCTTTGCATGTACTCCTCTATGTGATTGTGGCTTCCATGCCAACTTGATTATTTTAATTATATGTGTATGTGGTATTTGAACATGTCTTGTATGCTTATTTTCCAATTTGAGTGACATGTGCCCATGTTCTTTGATTACTTGGCCCCTTTTCCACTATTGTATGCTTCTTGTTTTATGTGCTTGTTGCTTGATTACTTTCGATTTCTTGTAATACTATGATCCATATCATGCATTTTTCCTTGCTTTCTTGGATGCCATGATGGACATCATGTTCCATCCCTCCTTGATAACAACTAACAACTAACACTTTCAATTCCAATTTATTACTTTGCACATGCTATTATATTGTTATATCTATCTAGGCATAACCCTATTGATCTAATAATCTCTCAAAACAAACCTCTCTATACCTTGAGATATCTTCTCAATTATAATTATTATATCATATATCTATGCAACATAACACACTTGTAGGGATCTTTCTTTTTGGGGAAGTCATTGCAAAGTCTTCACTCTTACCCTCAGAAGAGGGGGTAAAAAATAAGGGTTTTGTCATAGAGATCTTAACGATCAAAAAAGTTAGTTTTTAGAACACTCAAAATAGAATCCAAGCATCAGACCAAGTAGAAAAAACCAAGTAGACAACAAAGAATCTAGAACAATTACTAGATTTGGCCCTGGAAAATAGAACCAAAGTTTGACTTTAGTGTTAAATATTAGGGTGTCTTATTTTTTATGTTCCTATCTAGATAGTAGAAAAATCAATTTTTATAGAAATAGACAAAAAAATGGTTTAGTCACAGGTTTTTCAACTCAGTATAGTCTAGATTTAGCATGTTTCAATACATTTTTTCTTATAAATTCTAGATATAGGGATCTTTCACTTCCAATTTTAGATTAGATAGTTGATATAAATTTTAGATTAAAATCCATGTTCTAGACACCAGTGATTGGTGGTAATGTGTGTAGCACATTGATCCTCCCCTTTTTCTAAGTTTAGTTTATTTTCCATGCATTTCTCAGTAGTTGCATGTCTTACTCTATCTATAGGTGGTTGGCATCCTTTTTCAAGTTTGGCTTTCATACAAGCTTAACTTCCTAAGTACCTGAGTTCTTGAGTTAGATTCCACATAAGCTTATTACACTAGTTTCAGATTGGCTTTCATACAAGCCTAATATCCATCTTTCAAAATGGCCAAAGAGTGGCCTAGTTTTCATCATACATTAGGCTATCTATGCCAACATTATAAGATCACATTACATTCATGGGCTTCAAGATCCATCTCATATGACATATATTACATACCATTATTACTTCATAGCTTCACTTCATGAGGTAACGATGGAGCCAAAGGACTAGCTAGCCTTTATATTCTTGAGCCACCTATTCAGATAGATTGGACACATAGTCCAAACATCTATTGGCATACGCATGATTCATTAGCTTCACTTAGTAGGAGATGATAGATCCAAATGGCCTACCTTTACATTCTTGAGCCACTTCTAGGTAATTGAGCACTCAGCTCCATTCATGATATTACTCTTGGTAAAACATCATCCAGCATTACTCAACACACACTCAGCATAATCCATCATCACAATAGATTTTTCATTAGTTCACGTACCTAGTGAGGTGTATTTGTTCCTTTCTCTTCCTCTCTCTCTTACCCAAATTTTATACATTCTTATTTTAGATATAGTGTATCTAGTAAGGACTGATCTACTCTATTTTTTTCATTGTAGATTCATACTTCACACTATGATCTCTCTATGCACATCTAGCATGACACAACATCATGAGATTCACCTTTATAGGTAAGTTTAGGTATGCTTTCTATTTTTCCTTTATCCTAGTATTTCACTTTTTTGCATCACTAGAATAAAGTAGGGGTAAATGTAATCATATAAAATGCAAAATTTTGTAACTTGAGTGTGACTAATGATACCCAATCCATAGGTCCATCTTGTTTGCTCTCATGACCCTCATGGGCATGTTTTCACTGATTCCCAATCATTTATGGCCTCCCAAACTGAACCCTTGTAGACCTATATTGCTCTTTCCATGATTAATTTATCCCCCTAGGTCTCATCAGCCATGGATAATAGTGCTCAAACTTGGACTACAGTTTTGAAACTCAAGGTGTCTTATTTTTAGCACTGTTGTCCAAGTGCATTTTGGCTTCTAAAAATCACATTATTCTAAATCCTTATTCTGATTCAAGTCAACTTAATGTGAATCCATTTAACCTATGATCATTAAATCCACTATAAAAGGCCATTCAAAAACTATTTAGAAGGGTTGACACTCATCTATAAGAGAGAAGCAAGAATAAAAGAAAGACTACTCAAGTACTTTTCCCTATTCTCTACATACAACAATATAATAGTATTTCAAGATTATTCAAACCTTTATACTAGTCCCTAATCATTCCAATGATACCTAGTTTTATATTTACTTGCATTTTCATCACACTATTGCACCAAGCACTTTAATGGGAGAACTACATATAGTTTGATCCCTCTTTGAAGTATTGGTATATAAGCAGCATGCCCACACACAGGATGTGAAGTAAATACAACATATCCTTTACACACTAACCCCTCCTCTCCTTTCTCTAAATTTTACATTCAAGTTCAATCACAAAGAGGACCTAGGGTATTAAATAATAAATCAAGTACACAATGAGCTCTATGGACCTTTAGGCTTCAATATTTTATAGATAGGGTCACACAAACCTAACGCACAAAACCTAGAAAGATTAGATCACCAAGACAATAGCACCAAGATAAGACTACAACACTGAAACCCAGGGTGTCCTACTTTTGATGTTCTTATCTAATCAAGAAACAAGCTTCAGATTCCTATTTGTGATAGTCTCCCAAGCCTACACATAGATTTCTAGACCTTGTCTCAATTAAAATAATATAGAATCAAATAAGTTTAATTTTCTCTCTCTCACTACTAATTTTTGAAAATCCCTAACTACAGTCAAATTTCACAAATCAGTAGTCTAATTATTGTACATTATTTACTAATTTTATCTACTCATACCCATTTATTATTTAGGAATTAAACATATAATTTCTCAAAACTAATAAATTAGAACTTAATATAACATTTGAAGCAATATGTAGACACACAATTGATTTAATTTTATCTTGATAGTTATGAATTTTCAGAATCTATCATTACACCCATGCATTAGTCCCCAACCCTCAATGGATAAAACAATGAAATCTTTCCAAAAAAAATTAATAAAAAATAAATTAAACAAAATACAAAATCCAAACTCTTTCCTTGAAAGTGTGATTTAGTCAATCTCCATCACAAGCTTTTTGGCCTAGTTGGTAATGGATCAAATCCTTGAGTGGCACTAGAGGTATCTCTATTGAGTTTATAAATGCCTGGCTAACAACAGTTCAATGCCCATGCCATTTTCCCCTAAGCTAAATATCTAAAAACTTCCTTTCCATAAATTCTAATAGTTTTAGATAAGATTAAATATTTCTTTAAGTGAATTCAAGAGCTATAAAAAAGATAAGAATCAATCACTTTAACACACACTGATGGTCTTAGACAGATCTGAAGCTTAGTATGTCAGATATTAAGGCAAACTTTGGTGCTTTCATATTTTGTCTTTGCTTGAAGGATTTGTTTTTTGTTGTGTTTATTATTGGGTTTGATGATATATTGTCTAGGTTTTGAATATTTAACAACATTCTCCCTATGGAATTCACCATTTATTGGGTCCAACATGCCCCATTACTCGAGATCTTACATGGGGGCCCTCTTTCTTTAGCATAGTTGTTTTATTTATATGTTCTTGCATACTAATATGACTTCATTTATTATTTCCACTAAAAATTCATAAATTTGGTTCCATTCATAGTCTCCAACTCATGATCCATACTTGTTTATAACTTTGAAATAGCTTCACTCGATCATTTGTTCATAATTTTTAGATAATCCTTGTCAATAATTAAAGAAATAAAGACAAACATTTTGAAATTTTCTTATGTAATTTTAATTTATTTATGCATCATCAAGATATATTCTTCATATAATTTTAAATGTTAAGTGAAATTTGGATTCTTGCATGACCATGTTATTTTCTATTGGCTTAGCATGGAAACATTTGCCTTGTGCTTCATAATTGAGCTTTGTGATTGTATTGTGATCTTTATTTGCCTATAGTTAGTTTAAATTCTGATTCAAATGATCATGTTATCAATTTGAAATTTTAATTCAATTGTTAAAATGTTTTATTTCACTCAGATTGGTTCTTATTTGGTTTAAGTCTAAATTTAAATATAACTTTATTTATGTTTTATGGCTTATGCTTGTACATAATTTTATGTTTGATAATTGTATTATTCTTATTTCATCAACTAACTTATTAATTATTTCTTGAAGTCATATTTTCCTTATTTTATTTATAGAGATCTTCCAAAGTTTTTTGATCCATTGATCTTTGCTACATGTCAAAATCTAGTTAACATGTAGAGTTTTGTAATCAAATCCTTTTAAAAAATTACTAAGTCCATTTAAGCCTTGAGTCCTAATATCACCCATGTGACATGGTCATGATGACCTGACCCAATGTAAACTTAGTGGATGTGTAAAGCTTCATGTCCCTAAGACCCTAGGATTATGCCACTTGGCACTATCCTAGAACCTTGGTAGTTCAGGGATAGACCAATAATGCCAACTATTTATTCCCCTGAGAACCTAAAATTATGCCATGTGTTAGTATCTCAAAATCTTTTAAACCTATACCAATGATAGTGTTAACCAAGATATGATGTCAGAATGGTTCCTTATATGGTCATTTTTGAGTGAGCAGAGTAATGAGAATCATCCATGTGTCATCATCCAACTGGCCCAGAGATGATGTCTTTAAATTTTCTTAGACAATCATATCTAGGTGAGTAGAGTACTGAAATTCATCCATGTATCATAATCCCACTAGCATAGAGATGATGTTTCTATAAGACATAGTATGAAGTATAAAAAAGACTTTGGGTAGCCATAATCATGACAAGTGGAAATAAAGCAGACACACAAACATACTCCTCAGCATGTGATGAGCCTAAACTTGGAAGCCCATCAAAATGTCAAAGTGAAGACATTTTAAAATTACTTGTCATTATAAATGTCAACATATTTAAGTACCAAAACTCTATGTAGATTGAGCCATAATTTCACCTGACTTTCCTCTAAGTTTTGTCTTGATGGTTTGCCAAAGATCTTGAATTGAGAAATAATTTAGGCAAAAAAGTTTTATGATGTTGTTGGTTTGCAAGTGGATATATAAGTAAATTGTGCATTAGCTATTTTGATTGGATCTATGAGCTCATTTTGGTTATCGTAAAGCGTACATTAGTCATAGTCTACAAATAGTTGTAGGCTTGTGTAATATCTTTCTTTTTAATGGAGTTATAGATTTCATGTTCACATTATATTCCTTTAATTCTTGCTCATTGTGGTATTTCAATGTGTAAATATCTATATTTCATGCCAATTGATTAATTATAGCCTACATTAATCTAATTCTTGAGTATTAGAAGACTTGTCCCAATCAAGATATTAATCTCTTCTTTGCCCTACTCTCTCCCTCTCTTTTATTTAATTTTTACAAAGAAATAATCTACCCATAACATTTTAAATGGTCCATTTGTAGAGGAAACCAATCATGAGATCCTAAACATCCTAAATAAATCAACTAAACTTTCAATGGAAATAATCATATCCTATGCGTGATATATCATTTAGAGTTTTTTGGCCCTTAGTTCACTAGTAGGTCATAAAAATAAAGGGACTCTTTGTTTCTGAGTTATCTATTATTTTTGTTCACGTAGATTAATTAGTTCTTAACTATGTTTGGGTGAGTCACAATTTTAGCCTAACAACTTTTACCTATTAGTGCTAATTATGGGAACTTTATCTTTTAGGGATCACATAATTTAAAGCCTATATAGATTCTTGGGTAGTCATGAGGTTCAAGTGACTATAGGCACTATTTATGGCACACTATACCAAGAATTTGAGTCTCTTTTCCAATTCTTTCAACAGGTTCTAAATATTTAAGACCCTTCCCCATTAAGGATGGGATGCACCCCTAGAAGCTCTTATAATGTTTAGGATGTCATATGACTTATTTGTCATGATCTGAGCATTATTTATTATCTCTCTTGAGGCATAAATAATTTGGCTCTATAGGAGCCTTTGTCTAGCTTGCTCCTAGATTCTATACATTTCTTTCATGGCATCCCTTATTGTATCCATGAAATAACAAAAGTTTTTTGCAGATTCATCAAGGTCATTAGAATTCTTTTTTTTCTTCTTTACCAATTGAAATATATTATCCCTTTGTTCCAATATTATTTATTCCCCTTTCCTATCCATTATCTTTCTCTTCTTTACCCTTTGTATGGTGCCACTTTTCTTGTCAAAACATGTCCTTTTTTTGAGAAATTTTGTAAGGACTAGTCCCATTATATCATTTTTACACTATTGAGACTCCTTGACCTAAGAAGGGACAATGAGGTATCCTTGTTCCTCAACATAACTAGTATGTGCAAAGGTGATAAGTGGGAAAAATTGTAAAGGAAGCATTGAAGTAATTTTTTGAATTGGCCTTCGAGTAGGTGGTTGACTAAACCTATTACATCCTAGAATGTCCTTCTAGGGTGTAGTCTCCACTAAATACTTGGTCCACCCTAGAGTCTTTAAATTTAACATTATGAAAGACTCAGCTTGAGTAAATTGATGGATGGGCATGTTTAATTGGGTAAAGAGTTTAGGTGGTGCTTAGGGATTAAAAATAGAAATAGACACCAAGTCTTCAAAATTAACCTTCCTTTTATGGTCCTAGGGTTTGACCATTATTGAAGCAATGGTTGAAGTAATTAAAGAATCAAAATAATTAGAGGTTTTTGGCCTAGTTTACCCAATACAAATATGGGCATATAATGACTTTATTTCTAAACAATATTTCTACAATGACTCAAATAGAGAAATGAATGCAAAATCTGAATTAGTCGATGATAAATTGACCAAGTGATTATTTATAATTGTAATAGAGGGAGTAAGGGAATAAATTTCCTCATTCAAATCCTACCTTTCTTCTTCAGTGAGAATATATTTGCTTTGATTGGTAGTTGGTGTCTCTACTAGAGTGGATGACTCAATAACAACACCTTCAAGGGAAGAACTTGGAGTTGTGGTCATAGGTGCATGAGTAAGTCCCAAAATAAGATATTATATTAATACATATTATACATATGAATCCAATTGTCTTATCTTCTTCCAATAATTTAATATATGTTGAATCATTTTTCTCTTGTTCCACTTCTCCCTTAGCTTCTGCATTTATTATCTCAATTTGTTCTAGCTATTTGCCTTCTCCTAATATTTAGGTATCTCTAGATTCAATTTATTCCTCTTCATCTTTATATGTTTCCTAAAAAAATGTGTGTCTTCTTTAGTTTTTGTGTCCTCTTTAAACAACCACTCTTCTTTAGTTGGCCACTCTCCTTCTTCATCACTATCCAATACCTAGATAGACTTCATTTTTCTTGTTTTTATTTGTATTCCTCTTTTTCTTCCTTTGATTCCTCATATAGAGGGTCCCCTTTGATAAATATAACTTCATTAAGTCTTTCTTCTAGTTTCACATTTTAAGAATATACAAGAGGAATCTTGGGATTTCTCTTTTAAGTCACTATGGATGGATAGGTAGAAATAGAGCCTTACCCTGAAATGGGTAAGATAAAATATGAAGGGTATTCAATATATATATGTGAAGTTGGAGTGGAATAAGTGGCAGGGGTGAAGGAAATGAAACTATAGGTGGTAGAGTAACAAAATAACACTATAATAATGTAGGAAGACTTACCTATTGAACTGTGCTTAATGGAGGCAAAGGTGTTATATAAATTATTCCTACTTGTCCACTTGTAGGAGGTGATGTCCTTGCATTTATTATGGGTATTTTCATGGTAGATATTGTTTGAGGTCTTGGGTTTCCATTTAGAATTTTATTCCTAATATGGGGATCCATTTCCCTTTGCGAGGCACATTTTTTTGATATAACAGCTTTTACTTGTTGTGGAGAGGATGGATGACCATTTTTTGGTGATAATTGAGCCTAAAGTTGGGGCCATTGATGGATTGTGGATTTATCTACCTCATCCATAATTTTATTTACCTACTTCCTAGTGATTAAAATATCATATTAGATTGTCTGGGCCATTACCATTTCCATCTTATGATGATTCATGTGAATGTAGACCTGTGAATCATCTACAACATTGATAAAAATTTGATCATGTTCAAAAATCTTATGTCCATAGGAATATGAACATATTTTTTCCTAAGGTCATTGCGATATTTCCTTTCTCTAATTATAATGTCCTATGCTCGATATTATGCTTGATTTAAACCATAATGGGCCCTGATCTTGCCAAATGAATTAAGGTGCCTCCTCAATGAGTATTGAATTTGGTCAATACATAGAGGGGTCTTGTGGCAATACCCTTGGTGCTTGGAACTTATATCTTCATCCACATTTTTATATATTTGATATGTTATCTCTTGCTCTGCCACTTTATCAAGAAAAAAATAAGGCAAATTCATAAGAAGGGCCCTAGTTCCCTCTATCCTGATTAAAGTGAAATTAGGATAATACCAATAGTCTCATATTTTTGAAATTATTCTTATTATGTTATTAGAGAGCATGGGCATGGGGGAACCCATAAATGGATTGCTATAATAGTGGGTATATTTCTTCTATAATTTTATTTATTTCCCTTCTAAACCTGTAAACATGGAGTATGGAAAAATCATCATAGACCTTGTTCTTCACATATTTTGTAGATGGTTTTTAGGGTTTCCCATAGGTTGTGTGCATTGTTCCCATAATTGCATCTACTACATAAGACATCATATAAAAATTAGCATCATATAGCCTTTCATCAACTTTGAACATATGTGCCATGAGTCTGACACTAATAACTTCACCCATTGCCACAATGTTATTAGATGTCAAAATGATGTCTAGCAAGGGCACCCATGCCTTATGTACATGAGTGATGCTATACAATCCATACAACTTATTCAACAAAATCATGGTTACTTTAATACCTAGCTAGAATTTAATTATGGGAACTAAGGAAATAACTCCTCTAATATTTAGTTTTTTCACATTTATCTACTCACTACTTGAGTTTACCTTCTATTGTGTTATGGTTTAGCCAAGTGTTGGTTAAAACCTAGTTAAAAGTTATTTCAAACACTGGTAGGCAAAAATACCTTTCAAAGGCCTCCTTATAAATATAAGCTACCACTTTCCTATGAAGCTTAAAGTGCGAGCAATATCCAGTATTAGTTTCATTAATAAATAAATCTCAAAATAAGTATATGCACGACATTACCTTAGATTTCATTTACACATTATGAAACCCCCTTATTTTGGTAGTAAAAAATAATATATGTCTCTTCCCTATCTTCATCCAATTAGTTCTATGTTGAATATGGTTCGATGCCACCTATCTCATCCCAGAGAGTAGAGTAATGAGGGAATGGTAATTCCCCTTTATCAAAGATTGTGTCCAAATACTCAGTCCCTCCCATGATATAAAACTAAGATTAAGGTTGGTTAGATGCTTGAGATGAGGAATCCATTGTTACACAGTATAATTTCTAGTAAACTAACTAGATTGACTTGTAAATTCACTAGTAGAAAATTTAGTGCTTTTGATAACTTGGTGGCTTAGATTCATAGTTTGTAAGTCATTTATTAATGGAAAAGTGATTTGATATCCTTAGTATTTTTCCTATATCACTTATATATTGAGTCTTGAATGCCCAGTTTATGTGAAGTTAATACAACAACAAATTTTATCTCTATTTTAGATCTTGATTTTAAATTTACAAGTCAAATTTTGCGGGTGTCTTTTGCCATGTGGTCAATTTTCATTCACCATGAATTCCTAATCATCATCACAATCCAAGTTTCTATTTTTTATCTATCAAATTTTACTTAGCTATCAAATCTTGCATTTGTAATCTGGTTATGCATCTCTGAGATTGTGACACTTATTTCAATATCATTTACTTTAGGGTCTTTGAATTTTCATAATTATACTTTGTATGCTTAGTAGGATATGAATTAATGAGATTTTTCCACTTGTCATAATCTTGGGGCTTCAAGACTCTTTAAATTGTGCACTTCACCAGATGATCACCATGCATATGGGATGGTGCCACATGGAGTGTTTTTAGGACTCCAAGGTTCACATAACTCTGGCATTATATCTTTAAATGATAAGCTCCATGGTTTTGAGATCATACCATGTTGATGGCTCTCTACCCTCTAGATACTATTGTATTTTGATCTTCTATCTTTCTCTTAACAAGTCCCAAGCTTCTGAGATGATGACACATGGATAGCTCTCATGAATCTAGAGAAAATAGAAGACAAGTAATGTACCTTCAAATGATAGGTTCTAGTTTGATGATATCATTCCAAGTGGATAGCTCTTGTTAACCTTGGGACTTAAAACCTTTGGAATTATATTTGTAATTTATAGTTTCCTAGTGAATGAGATCATGCTACATGGATGACTCTCATTATCCTATGGATTTAGTACCTTTGGCATTGTACTTTCAAATGATAGGTCCCTAATGAACAAGATTATACCGCATGTCATGATCTCAGATACTCAGGATCCTTAAACATATTGGACCTACCTTGATCTTCCAAGTTTTAACTCAATGTTATTACACCACATGGCATAATACTATTGTTCTAATAACTTGGAAGACTTATAATTCTCATGAAGATTGGTCGAGTCTTGAGTTAACAATATTTTAACACGATCACAATGACTTGGGGACTTTGAACATATTGGAAAGTTGAAAATTGCAATTGAAGAAGATGCTTTCATATGGAATAATATTATGAATCTGGATGCTCATAGGGACTTAGAGTAATTATATTATATAACTACATTCAATTTTGAATAAATGGAAGGCCTACAAATGTCATTATCTAGCGAACTTGATGAAAATTTGAAGCCTAGGAATAAGATGATGCTCATCAAATATTATATGTGTTAAAACATATTCATTGGTCATATTAGTTAATTAAATCAAAACCTAAATTTGAATAATCATTTGAAATAGAAAAAAAATTAAAGGTGGTAAATAAATCATGAATGATGCCCAAGCTCTGATTTTCTTTCTTTTGGAACTGTGCAATTTAAATTAGACTTCAAAAACCTTAGGCTTATGTATATTAGATCAATATTATAATTCCTAAGGTTGATATGTACAATGAATGAATATTTATACAAACAATAGGTCCCTATTTGAATTTTTAAAATGGGGTGTGTTGGCATACAATAGGTTGTTTACATATCAACATTAGTACTATCTATTCAAACTAATTAATTGTATTTGTGTGGCATCCATAGCCCAAATAAGATGATCCTTATATGGTTTCCATGTAATGTATACCTCCATGAGAGAGTCTCTTGTCTTCCTCCATTGTAAGACATCAACGCATCACAACCTATTTTTCCCCACTAGGTACCATCTATGTGATAGATTTATTTATATATTTGCTAAAGAAGTAAGTAGGTGGATATGCCTAGTCCCTACTAGATAATCATACATCTAAAAATCCCCCTAATGTAACACATCTCATGTGCTCATTCATAAAAATTTAGAGGTCCCTGTATATATGGGTGACCATGAAACATCTTTGTGAGTATATAGCTCAACTCTTCTCCATATCTTCACCAAGTGATAGATAGCATATGAATATGATGCACCCTTAGTGTCTATTGTTGTAATTAAGACTAAAAATGCAATCATATATTTTTAAAATTATGATGTGTCACCAATAGGATATTCTTTAGTATAATCCTCTATTTATTATCTACATCTTTAACTTTACCTAAATAGTACTCGTGAGCTACTTGCTCCTCCAATTTATTAGCTATCTCCATATAACATGTCTCCCTCTGGTAAGAAGTATAAATATCCTATGTACATGCTTTAGTGCCATGGTCATCTCCCTAGTTAAAAAGTGTTATATAAAAGGTCACTATTCCACCACTCATACATTGTGGTGATTATAACATGGTTAAATCACATTAGAGGTAGATGTGATACATAACCTAGTCATCACATTAAGATGCATCCAATTAACCTCTCCTGCACCTAGTTCTTGTATTATCATGAATTCAAAATAATGGCATAGCTCCCACATGCATAAGGTAGGCTACATTAGAGTAAATTATGATAAAATTTAGTGTTTTGCTATCATATTATATTTAAAATATCAAAATGTGTAATTTCACATATCATAAAAATAAAAAAATACTTGTTAGGTCAGGACTATACAGTCTTGACTAGGAATGTAAAAAATTAAAAAGGACCATAAAAATCATGCAATGATAGTACAATACATTTAAAGATAGTACATGTCTTAAATTTGGGCAAAAACACTTCACTTTTTTATATTTACATATTTTAATTGTTTATAATAAAGCTAAAAATTAAAAATATTAAACTAATAATGACTTGTTAACCTTAACATATTTAGTGTGGTAGCTACCTGAATGCTCTCAAGTTAATCTTAAAAAAAAATGTCATTGAGTATTCATGGTAAAATTCTCTCTCAAATTCTATTTTCAAAATAAAAAGGTAAGAATGATATGTTATTTTTTATTTCACTTTCACTTTATATGATGGTTCAAAAATCCTATAAGTCATTGATATTCATTTGTCACTATTTTACATGTTTAATCAAATTGTAAATATTTATGATCACATTACTTTGGTATATTTTTTTATGTCATCATATGGAGATATCTAACATGAAATTTTCATCATAATTGATCACGTGATATATGTCATGTATATATTGTGATGTTATATGTTTATTTATGATACATAATATTTTATAACATCACCTCAAAATGGAAAGATTATTTTTAATTATTCTCAAGATTTGATTTCTATTATGTTTCATTCACTTTTCTCAAATATTAAGGGGTGAAACCATATTTTATATTTATCATCTTTATTATTTTAACCATTTCTTATGTTTTAGTATACAAATTATTCATTGTGATAATAGAATTGGAGAATTATGACTGATAGAGTTCCTGACTTCAGTTCTTACTGATTCATATTTTGTTTAAATTTGGAAGCCTATATCTAATAGGGTTATAAACTCCACTCCATCTTTACATCTCCTTAAATATTAGTATATTGAACTTATTCATGTGTGTACAAAAAATAGAAGTGGTTTCAAGGCACATCATTCTTAGAGATCTAAATGTTAAGTTGTATGCTTTTTTATAAATCATTTTCCTACTTTGAAAAGTATATTCTCACATACACACCCCTAAAAGTTAGGAAAATTTTAGACATGTAAAAATTTATGTAAGACATTTAGTAAGTGATATTTAATATAATTTTAATGTGATTTAGTCTATTTGTCAATTATTGGTCAAAATTAAGCATTATTGGTGCTCCCTATACTTCCATTTATTATTTTACATACTTTATGTATGTATGCCAAAAGAATATTGATATACTTGGAATTTTTTGGAAGCAACCCAATGCTTTGATCCCTTCTTTTGGTCTCTTTTATGTCAAGGTGTGGAACTTTTTGGAAGCACCCCAATGTTTTGATCTGTTTTATTGGTCTCCTCTATGTTAAGGTGCATTTATCCCCTTCATGCAATCATTTTTATTTATAGTTATTAAAGGTCAGATTGCATGCCAATAATGTCCTAATTTGAATTAGTTTTCTATAAATACACAAGTTTTTTAGTTCATTTGAGACATAATATTAATCTACCACTCATACATAAATCAATAATTAGTAATAAGAGATATCAAATAATCATTATCTAGCATTTATCATTTCCTAAGCTATCGTTATATTTTAGAGCACTAACCTTATCCTAGTTGATTTCATTTTTATTTATGAAATTTATATTTTTGTAATTTCTATTCATGCAAATTATTGTTTTTATGAGCTTTGTTTACCACTTAGGGAAATGAAAAATATAAAGATTTGAACTAGCCTTAGCACAGACCCCTAAACTCTTTTTTTTTTTCATTAAATATTTTAGGGCATAATGAATTAAATATTACCGTTACATAAGAGTCACACATGCATAATATTGGGGAAATGAAATATCTATAATAATCAAACCTAATCATCAACTTAGATTTTAGTTATTTGTGACCTATAATAATTTCTTCGTCACTCTCAACCTTTTTCAAAAACACCCCAATGTTTTTGAGACTTATCAGAAGTCCTTTGAAGCTCCTTACACCAGATCATGATTAGATCTATAATTTTGGATGAGGTTGTAGATAGGTGTCACTGCATTTTTAAGATTAAATTTAGACAATAGTTCTGTGAACGTAATGTTTTAGAGATACATCTCTAAACCCTAAACATTTACCTTCCTAGTCCATTGGAAATAATATTTAAGCATTGCTATATGTATTTAATATGTTTACATGTATATTTTTTTTCTAATTAGATGATGTAGTTCATTTATTTGTATTACACTAAATCATATATGATTGATGATTTAGTTAATAAAGGTTTAATCTTAGCTAGTTTATAATAGCTAGGTAACATAAACCACAACACACTTACACATATCTTAAATTTTCTTGAATGTAATTTATATGTAAATTTTAATGATTTTTTATTATAATTATTTATGATAATGATAGGTCATGTGATATGGAAGAGAAGACAGAATAAATACGAAAAATATAATTAGAATGGAGAATTAAAATTTAGAGACCATCTAAATTGAAACAAAAAATTTACATCTTCTATGAATAATTATTTCATCAAAAAAGAATCATCTTCGATTTAATTAACCATTGGTAGATTACTTAAAATTTTAAAGTAATGATGATATTTACCAAATATTTAATTCTAATGTATTTTGATAGATTATTAACTTAAAAAACTAATAAAACAGATTTGGAAGAAATCTCTCATAATAACAATGAGTAGTGGCTTATAATTATATCAAAGTAAAGACCTATAGCTATTAAAAGTTTGTTTTATTTTATCTTCAATATATTTTAGGTTATATATATGCTATAAAAGAAGATATGATGATCTAAAAAAATAGTATAGATGAAAATGAAATAAGAAGAATTTATGAACCGTTTGAATTAATGTTTATATTATAACTAATTATTTTCTTTTGTTTTATAACTTAATTTTTTATTTAGTTAATCATTCATTAGATTAATTAAAATTTTGACAAAAATAATAATATTCAAAACGTTTATCTCCTTTCATGCATCTTGATAAATTATTAATCTTAAAATATTAAATTATTAAACAAATTTAAAATATTTTTTTAATAATATTTAGTTCAAGCATATCATATTGGGAATAACTCATACATTGTTATAATTAATATTTAATATCTAACTTAACAATTAGCAAATAACATGTAGTATTTGGGTTGAAAATCTATATAGGATGTTGTTACAATGCATTGTTGTAACTAACACTTTAATGCCCTAATGTAAATAGACTCAAAAGAGAGGGTTGTCAAGCAGTGTACATAGCCTTCAACCAAGAGGAGAAAAAGGTATGCATGTTGTTTTGAAAATAAAATCGAACTTTGATATTTAAAGTTAGTGGGTATATGAAAAAGTATATTTTATTTTTTATCTAAATTTAAGGTATGTTCAATTTGGTATTTTGAGTTATGGTATAATTCTAATAATTTCATATTTAAGATTTGGTATATATGTTTAGTATTTGAAATTTATTTTATTTTATTTTCTCTTATATTAATATAATTTTTTTTTTCAGTTTAATAATATTTTTTATTTATTAAAATTGTAAATTAAGTTTATTTTATCTAGATTATAATTATTTAATAATAATTATGATTGTAGGTTATCGTATTGATTATATTAAATGTTATGAATGAGAAGATATGATTAAAACAAATGATATATGAGAATACGAGAGGTTGACTTTACAATTTCTGCTTTGATTTATGATCTCAATAAATTGAAACAAATAGGATAGTACAAATAATATATGGTAGACTAATAAAACTTTAGGCGAATTTTTTTTTTGATATATATGACATTACAAATTGATTTTTACTTTGAGTTAAGGTCTCATAAATTGAAACAAATAGTACATCCTATCCCTAAATAATCATTTCCTCCCTCTCATCCTACGACTTAAAGTTAAATTTGATTAACGTTTTAAAAAATACTTAAAATTTTGAAGCAATAGAAAATTTTAATTAATTATTTATCTCAATGCTCTTGAATGGGTTAATATGATTAAAAGTATTAATTTATAATTACAAGTATTAAAATAAGCTATAAAGAATTTAGTTGTTATTTATTGTAGAAAAGATAAATATAATTAATTAAAATATATAGACTTCAATTTTTTTAAAATCTTTATTAGGGTATCCTTTGTAAATAAAGATGGGGTCTAATGGATGGGTCAATTGTTGCTAGTTTTAGAGTGTAGGCGACCACATGAAATATAAAAATGTTTAATTATTTAAAAGTTAGAATTTTTTTTTGAAATATCAAGGAAATTATAATTTAAGAAGAATCATTTTAATGATTATTTGTAATGGGGTAAGAAGTTTATTGGAGTCATTGTTATTTTTTAGGGAAGCTTTTTAATAAATGATAATGTATAGGTAGTGTATTTTTGTTGATAATATTTTTAAAATAATTTTAATCAAGAAATCTCTCAAAATTTGTAGCAAAATCCAACATTAAAATTTTTATGGGATCATATGACTACAAAAGAGCTCTAAAATTTTATCTACAACATTAACTACTAAGATTATGAAATGCCCTCTCCACAAAATTGCCCATTAAAAATGTAATTGCTAATTTAAAATAAAGATATTAATATCTATAAATGATGAAGAATCACCAACAATACTAATGAAAATTATATAATGAGAAATGAGAAATTAGTGTCTCAAGTAAATAAAATGTAAGGGAAAATTATAGAGAAATAAAAGTATAAAAAAATAAGTGAAATTTTTAAAACTTAAAATTATGTAACCAATGATTTGTTCTCCTAATGTAGCTAAGATGTGTGTTACACGAATTATCTTATACATGTAGTTTGTTGAGAGGCATGTTTTTTATTAATTTTACATATAACATGTTTAGATATATGTTGTTAAGTTAAGTTTGTATTTGTCGTTTGGTTATTAATTCACTTACAACCTAGGTTATCAATGGCCTGAATGTGGAAGGTAATAAGTTTGAAATCAAGAGTGCAAGATGATATGGGGTTAGTGAAAATTGGTTGTTCTTTGCTTCCTCTTTTGATAAGTCTAATTCTCCTTTTTTTTCCTAGATTCTTGGTCACTTGAATCTTGTCCTCTCACGTACCTTCCATAAATAGGGCGTAGACATATCTAAAGTCAAGTGGTCTCATCCCCCACATAATTGGTTTAAACTAAATTTTGATGGGGCTACGAAAGGTAACTCAGGTCCAATGGAAGCAGGAGGTGTCATCAAGGATTTTTACAAGAATCTTAGGGCTGCTTATGCAGGTTCCCTAGGGACCCAAATGAATCATGTTGTAAAAGCCCAAGCATCTCTTTGGGGTATCGACCTCATTTGTCAAGTTGGGCATGGAGTTTTTTCAAATCAAGGGTGATTCTATGAACATCATAAATTCCTTAAAAGGCCTGACTCACTCATCGTGGAACATTATCAGGATTATAAACGATGCTAAAAACTTGATGCGCATTTCAAAGGGGTGTCGCTGGTACATGTGCATAGAAAATAGAACAAAAGCACTAATAAGATGGCTAACAAGGTCCATTCTAGCCCCTTCCATAGCTAGCATGGTACTAACTTCCCCACTGACGTTAATCCCTTAATTGATTTAGATAGAGGACAGCCCACACAACAAAATGATGACCCCTTTAATGATGAATCAAATCTAGCTTAAGGGAATAGATGGCAAAATGTACAAGGAGATCATTATTCAATCCTTTCTTAAGATTTTTCATGCTCACCCTAACTCAGCAATCCACAACATTAAATTATTTGGTCCCAATTCTAACACGCATCACATCTTTAAGGGTTTGTATTGGGAAGCATGTGGTAGAAGCTTTCAAAAACAATCCATGGGTGGTGATTGTGATTGGTTTGATCCCATATCCTATGAGGACGTCAAAGCAGATGAATATGTCTGGCATAAAATGGTCAAAGGTGGTTTGGGGACCTTCATGAAGTGACTAGTCGACCATGACATAGGGCTATCCAAGAACTTCACTCAGGGATGGAAAGATAGGGAGGTTTGTATGCATGGACTGAGAATCTTGATAGCAAAAGAGCTTATTGGGGACATAACAGGTATGGAATATTCTAGTGTCAAAGCATTTAAGGACAAGAAGAGGAAGGAGGAGCTCATTAATATCTTTTTTAGTAAGGAAAAGAAAAAACCCAAAGCAGTTTCCCAAAAAGGGTTTGTGAGGATTGAATTATCGAGGAAGTGTCTTGATGTTTGTTTGCAAATCATGTGGTATATTACTTTAGAGGGTAAACACATGGTGTTATTCTCCCACCACTTTCTCTTACTCAATCATTTCAAAGGGCACACTATCGGTCTCCCATTTTTTTGTTAAAATCATTGGAAGCTACGATGATGAAGTTCAAGGGCAACCCTTCAACGGATATCATACATCACTGTTTGATTCTTTCTTTGGTCAAGAAAGGGGAACCTTTGTGGTCTAAAATTGTCTTGAAGGTGATCAATATTCCTAGTGAGCAGGAGGATTTGGACAAGGATGAGGACTTTTTTATCGAGTTTGATGCCAAAAAAGATGGTAAGGAATAGTTTGAGGGAGCTAGGGGTGAGTCCTAGGGGAACTCCAAATTGAGAGGCATCAACAGGGGTATCCCCATTCATGTGTCCCCTATCTTCAGTAGGGACCAGGGGATTCCAAATCCTAGGAATAAGGAGGTTATCGAGTACTCAATGGATAAGTGTTCACTAAGATTACAATGCAAAAACTACTCTACATTGAGATTATGGAGGAATTTGATAATCTTAAAGGGATATTGGGTCTCAGGTTGGTAGACATGCAGGTTGGTAAATATCCTACTAGTACTGAGGAGTTCATCTCACAGGTCAACAATATCACTCAGAGTGAAGGAGCAAAAGATAGCAGGGAGCTCGAGCAGGAGAAGGAAGAAGACAAGTTTTCCACCCTAAAACACAAGAGGAAGGGTGACGAAAAGGAACAATACATGAACAACTGCATCAGAGGGAAAGCGAATATCAAAGGGGAAATTTTGGTAGCCAAGAAACTAGTCATCTATTCTAAATCTGACTAGGTGGTTACTTCTCTGCCTTCTCTTGCTTTAAAGGGATTTTGGCTTAAGTTTAGTGTCTTTTTGGTGGTTGGGTGTTTTTCTGTCGGGTTTCTTTTTTGCCCCTCTCTATTTTGGTAATTAATCACGTCTATCTTTTGGTATCTTTTGTACGAGAATGGGCCCACTTAACTTAGTTTTAACCAATCTAATAAAAGGATGATAAGGAGTTAGTTTTTATACATTTAAGTCAAAACATATCATGTAAATTAATAAAGCCAAGAATATTTGATTGTCATATTGAATGATGTTTTCAAAGAATTTTAAGTCTATAATAAGGAATTACTATCTCCCATGGAATTCATAATAAATACGGTATCTAAACTTGAAAAAAATATTCTTAAACTTAGTTTCTTGGAGGAGATTGTTTCTAGTACTCTCTTCTTATACCGAAGGTTATGATGATCTAACTTTATCTAAATTTATAGAGAACAAACTTGAATTTGTGTTAATTAACAAACTCTAACAAAACAAGGAAATTTATTTTTTAATATACCCTACAACCTAAATGTGACCATCTTGAAGGCACAAATTAAGGTTCTAATAAATTTGAAAATTTGGGAGAAGCTTTGCTTTCAAAGGTTAACATGGGTGTTCCAAGTTACGTTCATAGCTATGTAAATATCATCACAAATACTAATTATGAATTTCACATTTAATAAGTCGAGGAGTATATTCTATTCCTCACATATATTTAAATCAAATTTTAAAATAGTTTTTATCATCCACTTACATTTAAAGCTAACATTCAAGAAACAAACCAACAATGAATAGAGATAATGCTTGTCAAATTGTTGTCTAAACAAATTCATGTTAAGAGATCAGTCTTGCATGCCATCATATTTTTATACTTTGACACATCTACACTCATTGTTTCAATGATATTTCATGTGGTGATAATGATTCACAAACTTACACAATTGGAAAACTCCTAGATTGGTTGCCTTAGGTGTCCATACCTTACTTTCGAGTCGTTTATGGTGTAAATTGACAATGGGATTGATTCATGTTAGTATGCAAGAGCCTCCTCATCACTTCACCTTGTCAATAATGATATTGACAAGCTATCCCTACATATATTTTCAATGGATGCTCTTGATCTCTCAAAGACATATATAAACAATGGCATTTGAATCAAGATTTACAAAGCTTACCTCTACTTTACATAGTTTTAACCTAGAAAATTGCTCTCTATAAAACTTCAACACTACTCAAACTTACAAATTCACTTGAGTGATAGGTTAATCCAATCCCAAGTACATCAAACTTCAATTCCCTTATATATTGAAGGTCCTTCTTATTCAACACATAGTTTTTTCCCATTAGTTTTTCATTGAGACATACTAGCATATCTTTAAAAAATGTTTAGCGAGTATAATAAGTTTCGTTTCCTTACGTAGGACCCTCATGTTTTCCATATTTTGTTCTATATTAAAATGGACCGGTACTTTCCAATCCTCTTTTTAAATTTAGTTTAATTTTATGTATTCCTTAAAATGTCAGTGTCTCCGCATTTTAATAGGGATGGATACTCTGAAGTTGAGAGCGATGTTTATGTTTGAAAGGCCATGTTGCTTCCCCCTTAAATAGAAATGCGTGTCGTGAATATTTAATATGCTTTTTGCATGTTGAATGATGAATGTAGGGCACTAGTTACTTATATTTATATGCTTTGTCATAATGTTTGATTTAGAATGTTAATCTCCTTCAAAATCTGGACCTAAGAACATGATAGTATGTATATTTAGTAACGATTCATAGGCGACTTTGAAGAATATTTATCTCCTCGATTAGTTTTATTGTAATTTATTTCGTCTTGCTTGGGTTGGGGTAGGTTATCGCCTTAAAAATAAAAAGAAATAAGTACACAAGTATTCCAATTCTCTCCACAAAATTAGAAAAAGACATTTACAAAGATGTTGGATTAAATAACATATTATAGAATATATTATTAATGTGCAATAGTAATTATAATCATGGTAATAGGATTTTTAAAAATGTATAAGAATAAAAATATATACAAATATAAAATTTAATAGTTAAATTGAGATTTTTCATTTCATATATATGTAAGGGAAAAAAGAGATAAAAATATCAATGAAATATGGATGTATTAATTAAAGTGATTTGGTCTTTATTAAATCTCAAAGAGTGTGTTAGGTTAGTTGTGGTCATTTGTGATGTTGGTTGGTGGTACGTATTGGTTCGGGTATTGTAATCATTGATAATATTAGTATTTTGATAGGTATTATTAGTGAGGTCGACAGTGGCCATTGGTAGTGGTTGTAATGGAGATGTGAGCCGCCTTGTGTCCCAAACTAGTTCATAGCTCCAACCAAAAGTGTTTATCTATATCCAATAAAAAAGAGAGATTAAAACATAAAATCCAATAGTTAAATTATTGATATAATTCTCATAAAAACCCCTGACTGTTGAGTAAATATATGGATTTCTTTGCCTCTAAAATTAAGGTTAAAAAAAGGAGCCTGAAGTTGAACCATGAAACAAAGAGTTGTGTTGACAACTCTTAAGGAGGCCATCTATGCGTTGAATCATTTATATAACGAATATAACTAAAGCAATGAGTCTCCCAAAATAATTAAAGGAGATGCACATAATATTATTTGGATAGAACTTCTTTAGTGAAAAAGATGACTTTGGATCAAAATCAAAGTCGATTAGAATAATATGAATTAAATATTTGATTAAAGAATTATATAACCATCCATATAAATAAATAGCAGGTAGAGGAGAGAGGTAGAAAAGAGACGATGATTACAAATTTGAAAAAAATCTTAGAGTATTATTGTCACTTATCTAGATCATCTTTAGAAATAGGACCGTCATTATCAATTACCACAAAAGGTCTAATACATGATTTGATGAACTCTATAAGAGGTTGTTTAGGGTTAATAAATAGGTTAGATGGCCCTTGGGGAATGTAGGGTATTTATCACATTAACTCTCTTATCATTGTCTTATAATATCGATAAATTGATTTTAGTTAAATTGTAGCACAAATACTTGATTATTTTTAAATAGGCTAAATTCCAAAATGAGTGAGATATATATATATATATATATATATATATATATATATATATATATATATATAGAGAGAGAGAGAGAGAGAGAGAGAGAGAGATTGGAGGTTTAGACTTATATGATTGTATTTTATGATCTAGTGACACTCATCAAAAGGTGATAGTGAAAATGCATGCTTAGAAGTGATAGGAAGCTAACCTAGAAGATTGATAATAATCATAGAAGCTTGTCTAGATCATACAAATACTTTATGGATAGTTTATACCATACACGAAATATAAATAGGTTTGAAACAATTTTAAATTTGTGTTTGAATTTTTGTGACCTCCAAAATCCTCATTCAATTTTTTGATCTTTCACTTGAATCATCTAAAAAGTAGAGTTCTTCTTACCCTAACTAGGAAAATATATCTAAAAGTGCATGGGAAAAAGGATATATTTTAGCACTTCTGTTTAAAAATAAAAATAATGAGGAGTGATGTCTAGCCAATTTTAGGGTTTTTTTACCTGTACAACACTCATGTCACACTATCTATCCTTAATAAATCTGGGTAGTATTTTTTATAGTTTATTGTTCATTTGTTATGTTGAGTCAGGTTATCATTCCAGCCATTAGGAGACACTTGTAACAACCACGTATATTATGGCCACAACCTTCACACTTACATCATTCAATGTAGGTTTAGTTGGCAGAGCTCTAAATAATTATGCCACTAAAGAGGGCAAGGAAGTTTGTTTCAGAGGTCTTCCGCAAGGTACTAATTTTAGCCCAAAAACCCTTTTATCTGATGTTGTGCTTGATTTTCCAAAATTTGACAAAGCTTGCAATTGGTTTATATATTTTACCCTTGTGGGTTATTTTTTGGTCGAGTCTCGCCTAAGAGCTTGCTCAAGCAATGGGTTCACAACTAGTAGCAACCCCAAGGTGTCAATCTTGAGGGGTTACAAAATAGGACTAAAGGTTTCTTCTTATTTCACTTTGCTAACACTAACCATTGTAAAGCTATTGTCAACCATGCTCCCTATTTTATTTGAAATATCCTTGTGTTCTTTTCTCATTGAACTAGGGATTCCTAAATCTTTGAGAAAGCTAAGCTCAAAATCCCTGTCTAGATTGAGTTCCTATGTCTCCCTATTCCTCTTTGGGTCTTTATTGAACAAGTCATCAAACCCTTGGGGTGATTCATCTACCATGAGAAACCCAACTTCTACATGGATTTCTTACAGAAGTGAGTTTGTGTTGAAATTGATTTAACCAATGAGCTAAATAAAACCATTAACATACAGATCCATTGAAACCTAGTTTTCACAATGTGTGCTCTACATTAACCTTATGAATACTTGTTTCCACTACAAATCCTCAGACCATATGATTCAAGAGTCCCTTTAACGGCTACTTTTTGATAGGATATGTAAGAAAAATGTATGCCATAGAATAAGCTGACTAACTTCATTGGGGACAGTGGACCATTGTGACTAATAAGAATAATGTTTCAGTGTCTAATGGTGACTCTATACCACAAACTATTGCATATCAACCCATAAATGGTCCAAGAGCCAACACTTCTACTCCAAATGATAAACAAACAATGTTGTATATTGCTAAAGCATCACCACCACTTTATCATTTTCTGCAAGTGGTAACCACAATTCTAACCTCACAACCTATGGTTATCATAGCGAAGTCATCACAACCTCACTCTGAGGCAATACTCATGAACACTAAGGAAAATGTGGTGTCCTTTGATTTCAAAAATAGGTTCAATTTATCCCACAATCCCTCTCCCTCATAAATGGAGATTATGTTCAATAAAATCAATGTCCCTTCCAAGTGAGTGATTTTTTGCATGGAAACAAGACAAATCTTGCCTTCTCTAACAATTTTATAGCCCTCGAGGACCTTGAAGATGAAAATGATATGCACCTTGATGTTTCCCCATGATATTTTACTTTCAAAACATTCGGGCCTTATTTAAATAACTCGTAGATATATGATCACAAACAAATGTTAGAAATTTTATAATATAAAAGTGTCATGTTTATAAAAGGTTAAATTTTTGGTTTTCTTCTTTAGTTTGTTACTCATATAATTTGGCATGATTCCCTCCACCAAGTGTCTAATAATGAACCTGTTTGTTAAGGAGTCATCACACTGTTAGTGTTAGAACTTTCACAAAATATTTTTTCTTGGGGTTTCAACCCTACCCATCAGGTGGTGCAGACCCTATTTTATTTTGACATTCAACTTCTTGGGTTGGCTGACTTGTATGCTTCTAATGATGTCATCAAAATAGAAGTGCCTTAGAGGTGGTTGGTAGACTCACTTTCTAAAGCTCACATGATTCTTTGTGGTGATTTCAACATGGTGTAATCCAATGAAGGCAAATAAGGTTGTCTCCCTAAGCATTAATGTGCAGGGGACCAAGAAGAATGGGTTTACATGTGTAACAAGCTTAGTCTCTATGATCCTAATCACCATTGGAGAAGAGATTTTGCTTCTTCTTGGTTTACCTGGTATAATTTCAAAAAAGGTCAAGATAGAGTGGTTAAAAGGCTGGATTGATCCATACTCACACATCAAGATTTATTATCCTTCCCTTGTTCCACCACTCACCCAATTTCTATTATTGATGATGCCATTATTTAGATCATAAACCTATTTAATTTTATATTGAATGGAGTTCACTTCAAACTAGATCAACCAAGATTCAGTTGTATCTCAATACTACTCATCTCAAACATGATAGAACTCTAGGCCTTATCAAATGGATCTAGAAGTTGGTACCCATACCCTCAAGAGAGACAGGTTGGATTAATTGGTGGGCTGATGCCATTACTTAGACTACCACTTTTTTATGGTTGTATGGTAAGAAATAAACTATCTTTAAGCTTCATGCTCATGAAGTATCATACCATGAATTTCATAGCATTTCATAAGAATTTAAAAACTCATCTTTTAATGTTCATTTACAATCTTAAACTACTCAATAGAGATATAAGCTCAAAATTGAGGAAACTTACAAGGCATGGGAAACATAATTTAGAGATAGAATGCATTGGTTGAGAGTGGGGGATATAGTTATCAAATAATTATTTTCCCTTATTTTCTCTAGACAAATAGAAGATAGAATTAAATCCATTCAAGATGGTATTGTCAAGGTTATGAAGCTCTTAGACATCCTGCAAGATTTTGTGCAACATTATCAAGGAGTATTTACCACTCAACCTTCTTCCCTAGTTTGTGAAGCAATTCTCTGGCAATGTCCTCAAGTAGCCCCTGCAAACTATCTAAGACACATAGAGTTTTCTATGATATACCTCTTACTCTAAATGATCTCATGAAAGAAACACTGCATATGGCTTCTGACAAATCCCCTAATATTGATGGTTTCCCCTCTAAATTTTATTTGGTCCTCTAGGAAATTGTTGGACCAAGTATTCACAAAATATATTATGAATTTATTTTTTCCAATTCCATGGGAGCCCTAAAGGCTGGAGATCCTGAGCATATTAATAATTAAATGATGATAACCCTTATGAATGTTTCTTATAAAATCATACCTAAAGCCCTTGCCCTCAAATTGAGACATCTTCCTCCCCTCACTATTATAAGTGAAAAAATAGGTTTTATCAAACATATGTATATTCTAAACAATGGTATTGTAGTTAAGGAGGGTATTGAATGGGCCAAAGCATCTAGTCAAAAATCTATGTTTGTAAAGATTGATTTTTAGATATCTCATGACAAGATTAAGTAGCCCTTCATCAATTTTATACTTCAATCTCTAGGCTTTGGTCCTCAATTTGTTCATACAATTAATATATTGTTTCAATATGTTGGAGTTTACATCACCATTAATGGAGTGAAATCTCACAAATATAGATTGTTCAGGTCTATCAGTCAAGATTGTTCATTGGCCCCCTTTATCTATGTGCTTGTTGTAGAAGGGTTCAAATACTTTTTATCCAACTACTCTTCAATAGGTTTGGTTAAAGCCATTTTTATCCCCCATTTTTATCAACAACTCATTAATGGGAATTTTCAAATGATTTTTTTCTTACCCTTTTAAAGGAAGAATATTTAGTGAGGAATGCCATGGAATGCCTTGACATATTTTTCCATGCATTATGTTGTTCTATTGAGTGGAAGAAGACTCAATTCTACAAGTAGTATCTTTCCCCCAAACCTCCTTGGTTCAAAGGATACCAATTGTAATGGATCCATATAGGTATGCATTTTAAGTTTCTAGGTATCCCCTTTACTTTTTGGGCATCTCTCCTTAATCTTTTGTCATATCTTGTCCAAGGGGTTGAGAAGAAAATTGCCAATTCAATCACCTCTTTCTTCAGCAAAGAAGTCCAAGTTTTCTCCAAAGTGATGGAAACTATCCATGTATATTATTCTTAATGTTGGGCTCCTCCTAAAGTTGCCTATGTTAAGATGGAGAAGCTTCTGAGAGATTTTATTTGAGTTAATTCAAAAGGCCATAGCAGTTTCCATGGGGTCTCCTAGGATATTTATTGTAGGCCCAAATAATCAAAGGGCCTTAGGCTCATTGACATTTAGTTTCAAGGCTATTCCCTAAGTGTTAAGTGGATCATCATAAGATTAAAATAGAATGAGACTTAGAAGGTTTTGTTGAGACACTGCATCACCCAAGGAACCCCTCTTAGTAGGAAAACATGGAAGGGTCTTGATTTATAGAATCTTATACTTTCTCCTATGCCATTTCAAATTGGTGGCACTTTTGTGGTTAAAAGTATATAGAAAGCCTAGGAACTACTCAAACCCATCTGTATTTAGGTAAGGGATGGTTTCATAAATGGACATTCTCTTAATTCTCATTCTCTCTAGTGGTATCCCAATCTTAATTTCCATAATGACCCCTTTGCCATGGTCCCTTGGATTAATATTATTAGACTTTTTTGAAATAGAATCGAGACTATCAGTAACATTTTATGTAAGGTCTCTCAAGGATGGATTTCATGGTATATGCTTAGAGTTAAATAACATCTCAAACATGATGATGCAAAGTATATTTTTAAAATTCAAAACTCCGTACCTAATGTTTGCCTTCACAACATTAGAGTTTCATCTAGAGTCCCATTGTGAAAGGATTGGCCTTAGCCCATGACACTCTTTTTTTGTTGATACAAACATCAGATTGGGTATCATCTTATTTCCCCTTAACCACTAGTAGAATCTAAAGCCTATAGATATCATTTAGGATAGAAGGTTTACAAATATTTAGAAATCTCACATTCAACCCAAAAAACTCATTTTCTCTGGTGCATTATCTACCAAGGCCTACCAATTGGATACTAACTCAAGAACATGGGGGTGTTAAATTATGATTGCCCTAATTGTCATCAAGTTGAGACCTTTAATCACCTTTTTTAATTCTCCCCGCATGCTCAATCAGTCTAGAAATGAATTTACCCTTTTTCAACCTTTTCTTCAAGAATCCTTTATTTGAAAAATGGTTATTATTGGGGACTCAATTGTGTAACCAGCAAGATATAATATTTTTGGAAGATCATTCATGTTAATAGTATTTTTCATATTTGGAAAGCTAGAAATTATTTTATTTTAAATAATGAAGCTATGGAAAAAAAATAGTGACTAATAAAGTTACTATCATTCTCAACATTTTTATTTAGATCTAGGGTTAGGTGGAAAAGGTTCACTTGGAGGTGGATCACCTCTTGATTCACTTGGACCACTAGGGGGTCACTCTATATGTTATCAGTCGAGTGCTTTTGTATCCCTTGCACCATAGTTCTCCCTCTTAGGCTCAGATCCAAGGTTTTTATTATTGTCAATCTAGTATCAGGTAGATCTCCTTTCCCTATTCTCGATGACCTTCACCTTCTTGTGGGGGCGGTGTGTTTGACCTTCTTGGACACTGGTGGTAGTGATTAGGTGATCCTCTATAAAATAAGTTTCATCACCTATATCTTACCATTTCTCCTATTATCAAGATAAGGATTATGAAGATAAGTAGTAGACTGATGGGTGGCATCCTATGTTTGATAGTATAAATCCTCCAAACACCAGTGGCTAAGGGATAAGCTTAATAGTTCCTATCCCCCACCTCCTCTAACTACCATATTCATTGTTACTGTCTGATGGCCTTGTTATTTGTGTTTGTTAGTTCTTATTTTTATCACTTTTTTACTTGAACCACACTTTTATTATGCCTTTAATTACCATACATAGTTAATTTTGGCATTTTGATATAGTTCTCATTTTTTAGTCTCCTTTAGCTTGATGCGATGTGTATTCTGGGGTGTGATTTTTTTCCAACCATTTTTTGGTACAATTAATGTTGTATTAATTTGGTTTTATTAGTAAAAGTGTGCTTTCCATTCAAAAAATAAAATTAATTGATAACATAATGACATAAAATGAAAAATAAGGGACCACATAAAATGGGTGCACCCTAACCAAAAGGGACCACACAAAAAACTAAGAACATGCACTAACATTCCAAGCTATTTTGGACATTAGGGCACATTATGTACACATTTCCCTTAACAGTATGAAAGAAAGAGAAAATGAGAAGGGGGGAGAGAGAAGAGATGCTGACATAATGAAAACCCACAAATTGCACCAAAAACACTTAATTTGGAAAAAAAAGGGACAAGTACACAAACATCCACTAGTAGATTTCTATGGTTTGACATAAGTATTTTCATCAAAATTAGGCCAAAATTTCCCATAATTTGTTTTATTGTTATGCCCTTAACCTATAGTGCATCTAGGGATATGTGCAGCCAACTAATGACTTACACAACCTCATATTATCTTGTTGCATTTCTCCATGTTCTTAGTATGGTCAACCTATGGAATAACCATGGCTAAGTAGAGTATATATAGGAGGTATTTGTTAGTCTTTTATCATCATATTGTGAATTTTTTTCTTATTTAATTGTTATGGAGGTTTCCCTCTTTAAGTGGCTCAGTCATAATATTCAAGTATTTTTCTCTTTCACCAATTATTGTTGTGGATCTTCTTATTTTGTTCTTAATTATGCAATATATAATTCTATTGTTCTAAATCATCTAACTAATTTCATTATAAGTGGTATCAAAGATTTGATTTGGGTAAGTTTTTGTGGCACATTTTTTTTTTTCAGATCTGGCATCTTAAGCATTAGAAGGCCAAAAAAACATAACTTATGATCTAGGATAAATTGAATTTTTTCATCATCATAGTTTTGTTTGTGAGGTTTTTTTACAAAAATAAAAAAAATTGTGAGTAAAAAAAAAGTTTGGAAGTTTTTTACCTTGTGTAAATTAATAATTATTGGATTCATCTCTACGAGATGATCACAATGGTATATTCTATTGGTAAACTTTTTTAGGCCAAAAATTTTCACCCTTGTGCACATTATCAGTTGTTGGATTCATCCCAATGAGACACTCACAATGATGTATTCCACTAGTACACTTTTTTCATGGTGGAAACCTTGCTAGGGTTTGTGAATGGCTAGTCTAAACACTCATGGACATGGGAAAGGGAAAAATACTCTAAAAACTCCTCATAATGATGACATGGAGTTTAAAACTTTTGATCTATGTATTTTGGAGCTAGTTCATCAACTTAATTTAGAGTCATAGGGCCTGGTGAAAAAATATGATTAAAGGGGACATCACAGGGTTGAGAGGGGACCTGAATGGCATGATGGATCAATTACAACAAATAACTAGGAAATTGGTCAGTTTATCAGCTCAGTCACTACAAAATAACCCTCCACTACTTTAGTTTGGTTCTTCTCCTCCAAACAATCCCAACACCAATCCTGGCCCCAAGTTAATGTTTCAAAAAGTGGACCTATGCAAGTTTGATGGTAATGATCCATTCACCTAGATCACTCAAATTGAAAATTTGTTTAATCTACATCAGAATCCATGTTCATAAAAAGTGGTCATGGCCTCTCTATATTTGGAACCTGAGCTATTCATTTGGTATCATTAGTTGTATGCTCAAAAGAACAAAAGGGTGTCCCAGTTTCATGGTCAATATTGTATGAGGATTTGTATATCCACTATCACAACAATGTCTTTGAAAACTACTTTAATCAGCTAGCCAAGTTGTATTAGACTATGAATATAAAGGATTACATTCAACAATTTCATAATCTCTCCTTACGTGTGGTAGACATCACCAAGGAAAATCTAACTAACCTATTTTGGGTGGCCTCAAAGATAACATCCAATTAGAGGTTCACATGTTTCATCTAAGTAATGTATATGAAACCATACCAAGGGCACACATGGTTGAGGAAAAATAGTTGATCAAATGAATACCTTTCACTAATGTGCATGAATGCATCTTCCTAGCACAAGCATTTCTACAGCTACTAGTTTGACACCTTAGCAAGTTGAATAAAATCATGCAAAAGGTTTGTGTTTTAGATGCAATATAAAATGGATTAAAAGACATCATTATCATAAAAATAAGTTGTTTCACATTAAAGGTGTCAATGAGCAGGAAGAATATGATGAGGCTTTAGGGGTAGGTTTGTAGGAACATGAGGATGAATCTAAAGATTATAAACCTACTATTTCCTATCATGAACTTTCAAGCATTATTACTCTTTAAAATCTTAAGGCGGTGGGTTTCCTAAAGAAATAGAATGTGACTATGTTAATTGACTCTAGGAGTATACATAAATTCATCAACAATAAGCTGGCTACTCATTTAACCTGTTTCATTTACACAAATCTAAAATTTTATGTCATGATTGTAGATGATGGTATAGTCAACTATTCTATAAAATTCCATAGCATTAAGCTTGTTATGGAAGACTACTTGTTAGATTCCCCTATGTTTGTTATTCCCATGGGAGAAGCTGACATTATTTTGGGAGTGCAGTGGCTCACCACTTTGGACACTATTGAGATGATTTTATAAGAACTATTCATGAGATTCCATTTAGAAGGCAAGACCTTTGAACTGTGTGGGTTATGGGCTAAATCTATAAAACTATTTAGTTCCCACTAGATGATGATTATTCTTAGAAAAGGTGTAGAAATATTTGTGGGACACTTATTTTCCATAGAATTTTAACCAACCAAGGAGTCTACAAATCCTGATTTGCAAAGGGCATTGGATGACATTATGTTACTTTTGGTGACATGACAAAAGGACTTCCTTCAATTAATGCACATGATTATGTGATCAAGCTCATTTTAAGAAGTACACCACCCAACATCAGACCCTATAAGTATCCCTATGCCCAAAAGAGTGAAATTGAAAAGATAGTTTAGGAGATGTTGGAGGTAAGAATCATTCAACATAGTCAAAGTGAATATTATTCCCTAATGGTCATGGTGTAGAAGAAGGATGACAGTTAAAGGATGTGCCTAGATTATAAAGAACTCAACTAGTACACCATCAAAGATAAGTTTTCTATTCTAATAATTGATGATTTTCTATATGAATTGCATGGTGTTGTTTATTTTACCAAGTTAAAATTTTGCTCTAGGTATCATCAGATTTATATCCATGATGAGGAGATACCTAAAACAACTTTTAAAACTCATGAAATCCATTATAAATTTATGGTCATGCCTTTTGGCCTCACAAATATGCCATCTAAATTTTAGAGTTTGATTAATATTGTGCTTAGGCCATTTTTAGAAAGTTTGTATTAGCATTTTTTTGACGATATCCTCATATATAGTAAAAATTGGGAAGACCATTTTAAGCATGTAAAATAGGTACTTTTAGTTCTAGAACAACATCAAATTTATTCTAAACCTTCCAAATGTGCTTTTGTTTTCCAAGAGGTGGAGTACTTGGGTTATATTATTTCTCATGAAGGAGTGAAATTTGATCCTAAAAAAACCCAATGATGATGGAGTGGAAGGTTCTCAAGACCCTCAAGAACTTATGAGGATCTATGGGGTTAACTGGTTACTATCACAGGGTTGTCAAGAAATATGGTAGTGTTATAGCCCCACTCACCTCTTTGTTTAATAAATACTCTTTCTAGTGGATTGATTTAGCTACCAATTTGAATAGTTGAAAATGTTTATGTGCACAACTCTAGTTTTGGCTACTCCTGATTTTTCAAGAACTTTTGTTGTGGAGTGCAATGCATTAGGATATGACATGGGGGTTGTACTTTTACAAGAAGGTAGACCATTGACATTTGAAATCTGGAAACTAAAGAGGAAAAATAGGTTCAAACCAATCCATGAGAAAGATATGATGTCTATTATGCACATAGTGAAGCAATGGAAACCTTATCTGATGGGTTATCACTTCCAAGTATAGACTGGTCATGATAGCCTCAAAACAAATTGGAATAATGATTGTCATCTGAAGAACAATATAAATGGGTGTCTAAAATGTTAGGCTATGATTTTTAAATAGTGTATAATAAAGGAAAATAGAGTGTGGTGGAAGATTCCCTCTCTTGACAGGATGAATCAGTTGAGGTATTGTTATGTGCCATGACCATATGGCAGGCAAATTGGATAGAGGAAGCAAGATCTAAATGGGAGAATGATGGTGATACTAGGGATTTGATTCAAAATATTTAGTAGGGTTTCAACGAATCTAAGAAATTTACATGGAATGGGAACACATTATAGTATAAAGATAGATTATGCCTTTGTAAGCATTTTCTCCTCAAACATAAAATTTTTTAGGAACTTCATGTCTCTCCACTTGGAGGTCACTCCAAATTTTTGAAAACATATCACAGAATCAAGTAAGATTTATTTTGGGAAGGACTCAAGGGGGATGTCTAAAAATATGTGGTTGAATGCATGGTATGCCAATAAAAAAAAGGTGAAATCATTAAGACCCCATGTCTTTCGCAGCCTTTATCCATCCCTAGCCAACATTGGGAGGATGTTTCCATGGATTTCATTACGGGGTTACCATGATCTGAGGGTAAAAATGTTATCATATTAGTTGTGGATCAACTCACCAAGTATACTCATTTTTGTTCATTATCACAACCATTTATTGCTAGTACAGTAGCTTCTATTTTTTTGCATATAATTCAAAAATTACATGGTACTCCAAAGATCATTGTAAGTGACTGAGATCCTATATTTATTAGTAATTTTTTGATTGAATTATTTGCATGTTTGGGCACCCATTTGGCTCATATCTCATCCTATCATATTTATTCTAATGGACAAATAGATTTAGTCAAAAAATGTCTAAAAGGGTATCTTCATTATTTTATTTCTAAAAAATAGGACAAATGGGTTCATTGGCTACCACTTGTTGAATGGTGGTACAACACTTATTTTCACACTTATTCCAAGATGTCTCCCTTTATGGCATTGTATGTGTATCAACCCACATCCATCACTTCAAATTTAATGGTACATCTTAAGGTTTGAGTTGTTGAAGAAAACATTCACCATTAACATGACGTACTAATCAGTTTATGAGAGAATTTAGCAATGGCACAAAATAGAATGAAGCAACAAGAAGATCAACACCATAGTGAGTAAAATTTTAGCATAGGTGATTTGGTATTTGTGCATTTGTAACTATATAATTAAATGTCTCTTAAGCAATAAAAAAATGGATAACAAGCTATCACCTAAGCATTACATCCCTTATCAAATCTTGTAAAAAATTAGCAGTGTGGCTTACAAGATGGAATTACCCCCATCCACTCACATGCATCCAATATTTCATGTATCTTACCTAAAAAAAGTAATTAGACGTAGAGTTTCTACTCAAACTGAGTTACCTGAATTGGATGAATAAGGTCGAGTCATTTTTTAGCTTGAAGAGATCCTTGACATGCACATTAAGTAACTGTGGACTAGAGCCATTAAGGAGTATTTGATAAAATGTAAGAACTTGCATTTTGAAGATTCAACATGAGAGGATGAAACATTCCTATATCAACATCCTAGTTTGATTCAATATTGAGGATAATATTATTTTAAAGGGAAGGGGCTTGTTATGCCCTTAACCTATAGTGTGTCTAGGGATATGTGTGGCTGACTTTTGGCTTACATAACTTAATATTATCCTATTTTATTTCTTGATGTTCTTAGTATGGTCAGCCTATGAAATAACCATGGCTAAGTAGAATACATATATGTGAGGTAGTGGTTAGTCTTTTATCATCATATTAAAAAAAAAAATCTTATTACATTATTATGGAGGTTGATCCTTGAAGTGTCTCAACCATAATATTCAAGTATTACGCTCTTTTACCAATTATTGTTGTGGATCTACTTATTATACATTCTTAATTCAACTATATATAATTCTATTGTTGTGAATCATCTAAGTAATTTGATTGCATTTATTTCTTGATGCAAGAATTTTTCTAACATAATTTGCATTAGCCTAATTGACGTAACTCAACTACTTGCAAGTGATTATTGGGAAAACTTTTACTAACACAACATGTGTTATAAAATCATGTGTGAATATTGGCATCAAGATTTGTTTGACAAGAAGAGTGTTAGTATTTGTGTTACAAGAACAACATCAAAAAAATTTAGAAAAAAAAATATATTTTGGTGGGAATTTCATTTGCATCAAGTATTACAACAAAATTCTTGCATTGAAATAGCACCATTTTAAAAAAAATGAAATCAAATGGGAATTCCCCTTGTATTAGATATTGTGTGTCAACTACTATGTGTTAGAATTTACATCGGGATCATGTATTTCATGTTGAATTTTTAAAATTCCCCCCATATTTCAATTTTTAAAATTCCTTATTTTAATGAGTTACATATTGATATTGTTACTTAAACACTTTTTGTAATTGTAAAATAATTACTATTTTCATGATTTATATGATTGAAATGTAAATAATTATTATTTGAGTAATTAACAATAAATTAATACAATATTAAAAATAATTTTAATATTATATATTATAAATAATTATTAAATATAATAGTTATGTCCAAGTATAATTTAATCATTATCATCTTTTTTAGAAGGCATTGACATCATTTTCAAAATGAAAGCGTTGATATAAAAAACTTAGAGTAAAAAATCTTAATGTCTATTCATTATTATCATCAACATTATCATCTGCATTATTGTCACCCTATTTTACTTCCCTATTATAATTGTTACAACTCATTGCCTACAAAAAAATGCAACATCAAATTTGAATATTGTTGGGTAATCACGAGCAAGCTAAACAACATAATTTTTTTTTTTTTTTTTAAACTATTTAATTACACACACAAACTTAACTTGATTATTTCTTTTGAAGATCTTAAATAATATTTTGGGATCTAAATAGGTTTCATAGGGACCCAACTAAAAATTAACTACATAATCACATGTGACTCACTAATACATAATTAATTAATGATAGTAATTAATTACTCCTAATTATTGACACTTTATTTATTACCAAGGGGGTGTCTTGTAAAGAGATGCATACCCATATACAAAATTAAAAAACTATTAAACTAAACAAAACCACTTAGATTAAATGACCCAACAAACCCCCTTGATCCAAAGGGGTATATAAGATGCTCTAGAGCATATGACTTTGAATTCATCCAATAGTCTTTGTTGCACCTAAAATTTGGCATATTGTGCATTATGGTACTGATCAACTAATGTTTTTCACATAGAAGCTCACTACCCCATGAGTTATGACATGAACAATGAACATCATGTTGGCATGTTCATCCACTCTTACCATTATATACTTGTATTACAATATGAACACAATCAAGGTTTTCTTAATTACATTGATCCACAAAAGGCTTCACATAGAAACCCTTCCATTCACTATCTAGTACTATGTCTGACACATCTATCCTTATGCCCAATGATGTTGACCTCTATTTTTGTCAACTCGTACAATCATAGATGACTAATTTAAGTCCAATATAATATATTCCACCTATTGGGCTAGAGGTGAGAAGTACCTATAGAGAAAAATAAATATAAACAACTCATTTTACTCTTCATCATGGATATCAAATAATTGAAGACAAAAAAGGGATATAAAAAAACAAAACCCAATCCAAAATTGCTACTATAGTAAAACTCTATCTTTTAGTTAGTAGCTCACTTAAGATGGGTGAATGTTTATGCACTCAAAATATTTAGTCATGTTCATATGGACCACAGACTTTAGCCATGTAGAATGATTCCTAGTCAAATGATGTATTAGAATACCCAAAATAACTAGTGTAACTAGAAGAAGCTCCACTAGAGTGAGAAATGTAATGTGTTTTTTCCTACTTTCTATAATTGGAGGGTTGTTTTCAAGAAGGCAACTCATCATCATAGTGTCATATACCACTAAAGTTATAACATCTTGGCTCTCTTCTACTAGAACTAGAAGATGATGAGGAGTTCCTTGAGTAACCATGAGAGTGATAAGAATGTGTATGCTTATGTCAATGTTTATGTTTACATGATTCTAAGAATGCTTTGGAAAATGTTTCCAAAAATTCTTTGTTTGCTCATGTCTCCTCTCTATTATGTGTTTCCCTAATTTTTTATATTTAACATCTTATATAGGCTTATATTTTCTTTTTTGGTGAATTATTGCTCGTTTTGAGTAAGTAACTCACATATGGAATCAAAAGTTTCATTATTGATTTTATCACTAAGTTAAAATATTTATATATATATATATATATATATATATATATATATATGTTGAACTGAGCCCATTCAAAATGACAGAGATAAGCAAATCATCATCTATTTTACTTAATGAACTTTATTAATTCTATGAAAGGCCTTTCCCATTCTTCTTGGAATATTTCTGGAATTATAACGATGCAAAAAATTTGTTGACCCATTTCAGAGTGATCTCCATAAGGCATGTTTATAGGGGATCTGATTGCATGGCAAACCTTGGGGTCCTTAAAAGTGATTTTATCACTTGGCAGGGGAGTGACTTTTTGGATTATGTCATCTCGAATATCAAATTGGAGAAAGGACACATCACATATAGTCATGATGGTTTTATTAATTATGACACAAGCTTGAATCAAAATCTATGATTTTTATACATGTAAGGCTATTATTACTAAGTTCTTACACATTTGGTTCATTCTGAGCTTGCATCACATTATCAAATTTGGCTTTTTTTTTATAAACTACCCATCTCCTTCCCTAAGATCTCATATTGCAAACCCTGTAGATGCAGTCTACAACTCCACAAAATGGGTGGGGAGAGAGATTGATTCAAACCAATGTCATCTCTGATGTCAAGGAAAATGAATATGTGTGGTATAAAATGGTCAAAGGTGATCTGGCTCCATTCATAAAACGTCTTGTTAGGCATGACATAGGGCTTTCCAGGGACTTTGCTTACAGCTAGAAAGACCATGAGGTTTGAATGCATGGATTAAAAATCTTGATCACTGAGGAGCTTATTGGTGAGACTACTAGGATGGAATGTAATAGCATCAAAACCTTTAAAGACAAGAAATGAAAGGAGGAGATTCTGAGCATTTTCTTTAATAAGTAAAAAAAGAAACCTAAGAATCTCAAAGGGTTTCATGAGGGCCGAACTACTTAGGAAATGGTCTAAAGTCTACCTCTAGATTATGAGGTATATCATGTTAGAGAGAAAACATATTGTGATTTTTTCCCATCACTTCCTCCTCAACCACTTCAAAGGCTATACCATTATCATTTTGTTCTTTTTGTTGCAATCCTTGGAGGCCTCGGTCTTGAATTTAAAAAAGAACCCATCAATTGATTTAATCTATCAAGGTCTTATTTTATTGCTAATCAAGCATGGGGAGCTGCATTGGTCCAAAATTATCATTGAAGTAATTGATATCCACAGTGAGAAGTAAAATTCTAAAGAGGGAAGATTACTCTATTGAGTCAAATTTTGGTAATGAACATGAGGAGTAGAATGTTGGGGATTATATTAAATAGGTAGAGGAAGAACCTAAATCAAATATGGGGAGTCCTATCTTTGTCCATTTTCTAGCTAGCAAAGGTAGAGGGGTTTTTGGTTTCAATGACAAAGTGGAAACTATGGATTCCCTCCAAAAGTTACCCATGAAGATTATTATTTAGAAGCTCCTATGTGGTAAAATTGCAGATGAATTTGAGAAGCTTAAAGGGCTCTTGAGCCACAAGTCAGCTATTACAAATATGGGTAAGGATCATTTGGTTCACACTCCATAGGGTAAATCTACTCAAAATGGTATAGAGGAAGAGGTTACATGGGATCTCAAGGAGGAGAAAGTAGAGATTCAATCTTTTGGCCTTAAGCACAAAAGATATGATGAAGGTAAGGACCAATTCATTGGAAGTCATACCAGAGGTAGGAATAACAAAGGTATTAGTACTGAGACTAAGTAGCTGATCTTTTATTCATAATCAAAATAGTTTGTCTTGATTTATTTCTTTTTGGCTATCCCTAGGTTTTTTGGCTGATAGTTGGCGTAAGTTTAGTGATAGGGAGTTTTAGCTATCGGATCTATCTTTTGGTTCCTTTATGTATTTTTATTTTGTAATGTCTATCTTTTGACTGTCTATTATAAAGGGAACGGGCCGTTTCAACTCAGTTGTTAACTGATTAAATAAAATATATATTTTACCTCATGTAGTACTA
Organism: Torreya grandis; assembly: GCA_037957365.1. Classification (NCBI taxonomy): domain Eukaryota; kingdom Viridiplantae; phylum Streptophyta; class Pinopsida; order Cupressales; family Taxaceae; genus Torreya; species Torreya grandis. The sequence goes on along the minus strand of JARHVA010001648.1, from coordinate 2,811,663 downwards.
TATTTCTATTTCAAGTTTTTCATTTTATAAATGTATTTAGATACATCTTCATCATTTTTAGCTTAGTATTCAAGAACTACATGAAGAAATCAAATTTTATCGTACACAGGTTGTTTATTTACAAATATTTATTTTTTTCATGCTTTCCAATCATCAGTTTTAATTGATTTGTTATGAATGATGACTTATGCAAAACAAGAATATTATAACAATGCAAGTTCATGCTTATCACATTTTTTAAATTCAAGAAAATTACTAGTTTCGGTAGGAGGTGTAGTTTATTTTTTAACTAGTTCCTAAAGATCATTAAAAGCTAGTGTATTTTCCATATTCATGTTCCATTCTTCATAATTTTTTGGTGTTAACCTTCCTAATTTAGAGACAAGGCTTACAATTTTAGCCATGATGACACTCAAAAAAATAACATAGAAAATAAAAACACTATTAGGGCTTTGCCTTGACCCTCTCTTGGATCCTTATTGTAATGCTTTCTACTTATGACTCTAAATTAATACATTAATTTTTTGGTCTTGATATTGAGACTTGTAGATCTTTACACACTAGTTTCATCATTTTAACACCTTGAGAAATACATTCTAAAGTTTAGCATATTAGTCATGTTGACTTTAAATTGAAGTGTCTTTACATGTAAAAAAGGAACATGACAAGGTTTGAAACTAAAATATCTCCCCTTGCAACTTTGATTTTTAACCACCTCTCCTTTATCGCAAGTTGAAATACTATTTCAACAAACTTAATTATGTACCACTTTTTAGCAGGGTAACTCAATGTAGTAAACAATTTTACATCACAAGTTCATTACCTATGAATAAATAAATACATCAACAATAATAATGTAAATGGTAACCAACTTTTATATATCTCTAATTGAATAACATTCCATTTTTTATGCCCAAGATGAATATGGTGCTTCTCATGAATATTGCAACAGTAAATGAGTCTATATGTAATTTTAGCAGTAGTGAATGAATGACTCCAAGTTAAAAGAATAATATGGTTCTCCTTTTGAATAAATATTTTAAAGTGTATATTTGAAACACCATTTTGACAAAAAATTGAACACCATTTTGAAAAAACTTAGTGTTTTAGGGGAAAAAGAAGACCCATGAGGATGGCACTTCAGACATTCAATTATGCCACCAACTAAATAATGACACTTCAGACTGAAATATGCAAAAAAATAATTTAATTGAATTAATATGGCATCTCAGAGTGAGAAGAATAATGCTCCAATAGAGAATAAATGGCACTTTTGATAGATAATTAGCATTTCATGTGATTTTGTAGCAAAAAAAACAATTAGATAGCATTTTAGATAACGCAAATCTCAAGTTTTTAAATTAAAAAAATAGTGCCCTTTATTGGCTTCCAACACCTTAGACATGCCTCATCCCAAGAATGATGTCTTTGTGGAATTTTATTCAAGCAGAATATCAAATAATTCATCTAAAATCCATTTCTTTTCTTCTTCTTCACATTGCAGGCCAACACTTAATCTTATTACATTGGCTTCACAAGGCTGACAAGGCTATTATAGGCTATGCTACCATTGTTGGGTAATCATAAGCAAGAAAAATAAAATAAAATGTATTCAACTATTTAATTTCATGTACAAACTTAACTTTATTATTTCTTCCAAAGACCTTAAATAAGCTTGTAGGATGTACAAGGATTTCATATATGACCCAAATAATAATTAACTACTTAAACACCCATGACTCACTAATACATAAGGAATAATTCTAACTATTAAGTATTCTTAACTATTGACACTTTATTTATTACCAAGGGTTATCTCGTAAAGAGATACATGTCCCGTATACAAAATAAAACAAATAATAAACTAAACTAAACCATTTGGATCAAATGACCAGACAAAAAATGGTGTTGAATTTAATTTAATTTTTTTTTTTTATTGCAAAACTTATATCCTAATTGCATATTATAAAAAAATAAAATATAACATTGAGGTATATAATATGAGTTGGATGTTCCTTATAAAACAAAAAACTCAAATAATTAATTATTTAAGCATGTTGCATATTATACAATTTAGTTAAACCTTATATATTAAAAACTTTAAAAGTGAAGAAAAAAATAATTTTAAAAGTAAAATTAATCTTGTCATTTTGAGATTCATCCACTCCCTTTTCATGATTTTTGAAATGTGGACTATTTTTTGAATTTTCTCCTAAGAGGGAAAATTCTAAGTTAAATTTTTGCATAACCAGGGCAATAGATTCGTGTCTCTAGAGTGATGGTTTTATGGATCCTATAGGATTTTAAGATTATTTGATAGTTATATGAAACTTGTGTGATAGTTTTGTGGCACTTTGATGGTGACCCCATAGCGACGAATTTGTAACATTTTTGTGTCCCAAGTTTTGTTTTGCCCTCTTGTCGAGGAATGCATATTTGGGTTCTTTTTGCCCTATTTTAGGTTGTAGGTCAAGCTTCAGCATCTTGTTGGTAGATATGCATCGACCATTAAGGGTTTGTGGTTCTATTTAGGTCATATTCCTAGATTAGTAAGATTAATATGCATGTCTCTATGTGTGTTTTTCTTATTTTGTCTTGGTAGACCTCTTGTTGAGGTTTCATTGATGGGTTTCCTTATTCTAAATTTTTCTATTGTTGAGTGGCCCTGCATCTTATAATAAGGGATCTTGAGGTAAGAGGCTTGTATTAGGTGTAGGTTTCTATCTATCTTGGTGCTTTGACTGGTGGTTCTTGTTCGTGGGTTGCAATTTCAATGTTTGGATTTATGGATGGGCTTTGTCCACCCTGTAAATTGCTTGTTTTGCTCAGTACCTAATCATACTTATCTTTGGGTGTATTTTGTTAGGTGGTTTGCATTCATGTGTGTTTATTGGTAAGCTTAAATGTTTTTTAACTCCAACTCTATTACAGGTTTTGGTTCCCTGTGAAAACCCTATTACATATTTAGGGATCTAGCCAAAATCCCATTTGTTTCAGTTGGGTTGGGGGTTCCTTCCAAAACTCTTTTGGTTTTAGGATTCAACCAAAACCCTTTTTAATCTAAATAAGATTCAAGGATTATTATTTGGCTACTAGTTGGGAGATCTAGTCATGAACTGTACGAAACCCCCATCCCAGTTTTGGGTTCCGATCAAAACTCTCTATGAGAAACATAAGTTACTAAAAGACAAATTTTCGAATGAGCAATCATGTTGTGTTATACCTTTATTTTTTTGGAAGTAAAATGAAATATATTTATTTTATTCCATAGTGGTATCCTGCTAAGTAATTTGTTGGTTGGTTTTATAATGTTTTCCAAATATTTGTGAATGTTTCATTCCTTCGATTATCTGTAACATGTTAGTGTCCCATCTTGTCTCTATTTTATGATTTTTATGTAGTGTCATCTATTTTTACAATGTTGTATCTTGGTTTTAACTTATTTTTCCTGGTTGGTTTTGTTTGAACTCTATTTAATATCTTCAAGTGTTTTGTAAAATGTCATAAGACCTGTCAAAACCCTCAAAACCGGTTCATAACTTCAGCTCAAAAGTGTTATCCAGTTCATATCTCTAATTTCAAAAGCATTTGACCTCACTAAATAAAAAATTTATTTTATTAATTGAACACATTCTATCACATCAATGTTTTTATTAGAGTTTCTTAACCTTCATTCAATGTCACCTTTATGTGATCGATTCATGGCTCAATTTTGACACCCTTTTGGTGAATACAAGAAAAAACATGGATTAGAACAAAATACAAATATTAACCAAAAATATATCAAATTATGATTTAAAAAATGGCTAATATAAATACTTATATAATTCATCATGATATATTCATGTAGGCCATTATGTTTGATGAAATAAATATCATCTTCACTAGCCCTATGTTGAAATATCATATACTGGTAAAATGTGAAGAAAAATATTTTGTTAAAAATTTTGAATAATAAAATTATAAAAATTACACTATTAAAAAATAATGATTTAAAAAAAAGGATAAATAAGTAAAACTACAAAATCAACATTCACTCTTTGTAGGCCTTTTTACCTTATCAAATGACTAACTAGGTTACTATGAAGCTATATTTCTTCTACTTTTAGAAACCCACAATTTTTTAATCCCTTGTTATTTTTTCCATTCTCTTCATAATTGTTTATCAAAAAAATTGACTCATAATTTGTATAATATGTGGTATGAAGATTCTACCATTTTTCTCTTAATTTTTCCTTATTTTTTTGGAAGTTGAATGTCTTACCTCTTTAATAGCCTTGATAATTTCATTAAGTGTTCCTCCCCATAATCTTTTTGCATCTTTTAAAATGCATGATGTTTTTGCTCCTTAATAAAATTAGACCACTTTAGATGAGTTAGTTACTCATGATTGACTAAATTCCTATTCACATATTTTAGATGAGATATAAATTGTTGCCCATATTTATTTTTTCAAACTTCACCTTTTTGATTCAAGGAAATGGATACATTTCTATCACTCCAGAGCATAAATGGTACTCTGTAGGTATATCAATAGGTCATTTGGTGTTGGGTTTTATCTTGAGTAAAGTTATACCACATGATACTACATTAACCCCTTTTTAATTCTTTTAATTTTATGAAGACTCTTCTATAGTTCTAATATAGTTCTATAAAAATTGTAAAAATATTTTAGAAAAAAGGTTTCATCATCATCATCATATACAAATTTAAACTATATATTACAAATCAGGGATCTTAAATAAAATAATAATAGAATGTTATAATTGATTTTCAAGTTTAAACATTGTATACATAATGAAAAACAATCTAAAAAGCATTTTATAGTATTCACTTTTTTATATTATATTTAAACATTATAAAAATAAATGATGTAATAGATAGCATACCAATTTATTAATTTAATTTTTCCTTTGCTAATTTTCACCTCCCCTTGCATTTAACTAATGTTGTTTATTTATTTGTATTCATATTAATTTTCCTCATATTCTTCCTCCCCTTGCTCGTATTCATCCTCCCTTTTTGAATTTTGTTCTAGCCCTTGCTAATTTTGTTCATATCCTTGTTGATTTTGTTCATTTATTTGTTGATTTTGTTCCTTCCATTTCTTATTTTCTTCTTGTCCTTGTCAATTTTGTTCTTCCTCTTTCTAATTTATTACTTCCCTATATTTTTTGTCTTTTTCAATTTTTGTTTCCATATCTTTTCTTTGCCTTCTATTTAAAAAAAAATTATTGAAAACTCATTATCAAATACAGGAAGACCTTCAAAATACACTTTAATTTTTTATAATTCATAGATATGTTAATTTAATGGCATCAACACTTTTGGGTAGGTATTTTTAAATTTGAGGTTGATCTTAATACAAATTCTAATTCACTTGTATTGGGAATTGTGTCAAGGTTTATGCTCAAATAAACAAGCCTTTCCAACCCATTACAATCATTATTAAAAAATTAAAAGGAATATTAAAATCATTTTTCTTTAAGAAATGTTGAAAAAATATTTAAAAATTATATTAAACATTAAAAAAATATTCTAAGTCATTACAATTATTATTAAATAATCAACATCAATATCAAAATATTTTTTATTGAAGAAATGTTGAGAAAAAATTTTACATAAAAATTGTGCATCTTTTTTAATGTCTAGCCCAATTAACTATAGGAATAAGTACATGAATATGAGTAACAAATACATTGGATTGAATACATTTTAAAATAACCTATAAATAATTGAGTCACATCGTACATTATTTTTAATTTTATATTTGAAAAAATTGTACATGAGTTGAATTGAAGTATTAATTGGGATGAACACACTTCACACTAAACCCTAAACAATTTAGTCATGCCATTTATCTTTTTTAAATATAGTTCAACCAATTGGAATAATATTAATTACATGAGTTAGACTAGAATGAACACACATTATGCGAACCCCTAAATAATTGAGTCACATTAGACATATTTTTTAAGTCTAGTTTAATCATTTTTAAGAAGTATATGGGTATTGATAGATTCATTAGAATTAACACACTTCATACTAACCCATAAACAATAGAGCCATGATATACATATTTTTGATGCCTAGTTTAATCAATTACAGGAATAAGTACATGAGTTGAATAGACAGATGCATTGGAATGAACACACTTCACATTAATTTTTAAACAATTGAGTCACTTCATGTCATTTTTAAAAGTTAAGTTGATGCCTAATATTTATTGGGATGACGGTGTAAAAAAAATTAGTGATTAGTTTCCATGTTTTATCTATAGTGTGTTCATTATTCAATTTTTAATTATGGAACCATATTTCTAATTTGTTTCTCATTAGTGTTCATTTCATTCAAGTTGTTTACTTTTTATATTTACATACCTAAAATGTGAATCAATTTTTTTTATAGTCGAGTGATACATTAAATAAGACATCAAATGCAGATTTCATACATTAATAACATGTTCAACAAATAATGAGGATGGGTAATCATTGGTTATAAATTGTATGATGTGGATGGGAGGCTAGTAAAGTGTGTTGGAAATGATTTTGGGCAACACAACAAAAAAAAATTCAATGAATTTGAATACCATACACTAATTATAGTGATAGAAGCTCATAATGGGGTATGATGTCAAATAAATGAATATTCACATGCATAACCAACTAATTGTGGAGAAAATTAGAGATTTTTAAGTGTAGAGCTCCCAATTTGGTCCCTTTACATAATCAAGAAAAGACACTTCAAAGTATCTTTCAAGTGTGGGAATTAATTTATCTTTTGGCTACTCACTCAAAATGAGAATTCCACCAACTTAATAATTATGCAATAATTGAAGATGTAAACAAAGATATGTCAAAATAATTCATAAAAATAAACATAAGAGGTAATTCCTGTAAATTAGAATATGAAGACAAGACAAAACAATGAATGTTTCTTTTCTTGTTGATCTAACTATTGTATTTACTAGTTATATAAAAAAAATTGTTTTAGTATATCTATATTTTCTTTTGAAAGCAAATACTAATGATCTAAGATGAAAGCTAGCAATCATCAACATCATGAAAGCCCACAAATAAATATCATTATATCATAATATGTACAATTTTATTTTCTATCTAAGCTTTTCCAAAAAAGAGACAAGTTTATCATCATCATCATCATCATCATCATCATCATCATCATCATCATCATCATCATCATCATCATCATCATCTACGTCATACATACCATTATCACCATACCTAATTTTGGAAAAATAAGAAGCCAATGCAGTATTTTTAATATCTTCTTCACCATCCTCACCTATGTCATTACTAAACATAACTGGTCCAACTCATCCTTATCCACATTTGGGGTTCATTCAAGGCTTTGATTATGTAATAAGAATCATCATTATTTTTATTTCCTTTCTATTTGCCTTTATGAGTTATTTGTATTCCCAACTCTTGATTAAAAATTGCATGGTCTATATGAAAAGCAACTTCTTCTTCCATTTCTTCATCTTCAACATCTCCATTAGATTTATGTACTAGAAAATCATGTAGCTAGACATTCATTCCCCATAAATATTAAGTATCACAAACATGAAGTGTCTTAGGATGAAAATATATTACCTACTTCCATTTTTACAACTTCACTATATATTTGAAAAAAAGACTTGAATTATGATCAAATAATGTCTGAAGTCAGTAACATATCATATATGGAGTTGAAAAAAATGTTAAAAAGAATTCTTATTTAAGTAAATAAATTAAAAATTAAACCTATGAATAATGTTGAGGCAACACGTAGGTCTTTTTCCATTTTGGTATCTTTTGAGTCATCTATTCACACATCTATTACCATTAAAATCCTCATGTGAGCTACATTTTAACAACATAATTTTTAAGGTCTTATAATTGATCTCAAATATTTTTTATATCAACCAAACATATCTGATTTATCCTTAATTAATTTTTTTGTCTTTGGAGCTTGCATGCCTAGCCTACTCAAACTTAACAGTAACTATGCAATCATAATTGTTGATGCCTAAAACTCTCACTCTTGACAAATAGTCTTCCTATGAGAAGCTTTACATATGTGGGATGAAATGTACTCTATGAAGTGACCTCTGGTATTTTAGAAGTTGGCTCTTCATATTATTTGGGGATGAAAAGGGGGAAAAGGAAATGCAAATAAAACTAAAATAAACTAAGGTGATTTATCAAAAGTTTTAACATACTTATCCTTGAAATTTGCATAAAATAGCTTGAACCTTTGAACATTACAGATGATTTAAAAGAGCATGTTCATGATTTAAAGCCTGTAACATAATTAAAACCAATACTATAAAAGTAGATAAAATTAAAAAATAGACAAAAATAAATTCCATTAAATTTGACACAGAACACCACATCCTCTCCATTGTTAGGTGGAGAACAAAATACAAAATGCCTCAAAGACACAATATACAATATTCAATCTTACCCATGATGGGCACCTGTTAAGGTTATTAAATGAATGTAAACAATTATTGCTCTTCTTATTCAAAACTAAACTATTACATATGGTTTCTTTCTAATAATAGTTGAAACAATTAATCAAATCCTAGTCCTTAACAAAAAAAAAGAGCCTTAAATATATAGGCATAGGGGCCTCATGAGGGAATGACACCTGGAACTTGACACTCACACTCATGATGAGTCCATTGCAACCAAATGGGGAGTTTCATCTCATGAGTGTAGTTGGTCATCAAGATCCTAAATATGGAACTATTTTTGATGCCTTCATGATCCCCCACAATGCTTAGAAGCATCACCATGGTGTCACATGTTTATCTCCAAAACTACCTCTAGAATTCTATTAGGAATGGTGACCCACTTCTCTCATTTATTGGCATAACTTAAAGCTCTGATAGAAAAAACTTTGCTCTCGAGGAAAATTGGGACACCATGTGGAATGATTGATTTCTTATTGTTATAACTACATGGTGGGCCCTATCTCTAACTTCATCAACCAAAGGCAAGATTTAAATTTATGGAAAAATGGAGCCTACCTTGGATTAGCATCGTAATGCCACATGTTGAGCTAGCACTTCTTCAAGGAAAGTTGAGCAATCCTTTAAAAAAAATGAGCACAGGGGCACCACATGGAAATTTTGTATCTTATTTGATATAACTGCATCATGGGTCCCACCCATCATTTCATCAACCATTGATGCTCTTGTAAGTTCTTCCAAAAAACTCTTTGCTTTTAAGGAGCTGTGTGATGCCATGTAGTAGGATGGTACTACTCCTAGGTGAGCCAGGAAATTTTTCATGTTGAATGAGCATTGAGATGCTACATGGCAATAGTGGAAGGAAGCTGAGACTTAGCCACAAAATAGAAAAAGAGACCTAGGGAAAAAGAGGAGGCTGAAACATAACTGTTGAACTCAGTGAGCATGTCTGTGATGAAAATCAAATTGCTCCAAACTATACAAAATGTGGGTGACGATCCATAAAAGTCAACTCTCTTATTTGCCACATTTTGAATACAAATATATTATCCATTAATCCACAACCCATTGTATGTCTTAACATGATAATATAGTGAAAATAATATAAGATAACATTCATAATAAATGGTTTATAAAAAAATAATTATAAACTTATCGCAAAGAGTATTTACAAATTCTTTGCATCTTTCCACAATGTCTAAGTCTTCTTCATTTACATGGATCGAGTCACCATTCTTAGTTAGAAGTTCTTTGGGCCCATAAATTCCCTAAAATAAATTTATTTCTTCCATTAGTTGTCTTTTCACTTTGTATACTTCAAGCCACTTGATCATTAATTCTCTAATATGGAAAATAAATTGTTTGATTATTATTTGATCATTAGTGACTATACAAGGCACAAAAAATTATTTGGATGGCAAAAATTTTAACTCTACATATATGATGTCTATGCATCAGCTAAATAATAATTTAAACATGACATTTTTTTAGATATCAAGTCTCTTACTTACACCCTTTTTCAAAATTAATTATTTCAACTTCATAGAGCTACAACCCTCTTCCTATATTTTTTACACACTAATGGATCCATTTTCCTTAGGTATGTATTCAGAGACAAAGAATTTTTTTGATGAATAAGATATTCCTTAGCTGGTGAACCCTTTGGATGACTAAAATGCTTCATAAATCCCTTCAATGTTTTCATGTACCTCTCTAGGAAAAACATTTGGCTTGTGATTTTGAACTAAATTAGATCTACATCATTTATTAAATAGATTATAAGATGCACCATTATGTCCATGTAGTATGTGGGGAACTCCTTTTCAAAAAGGTAAACAGTTTCAATGATTATCTTTCTCCACATTTAAATCTTGTCTTCATGTATCTCCTTCAATGAGATCCACTTGTTGAAAATAAAATATTAAATAAACTTAAACATTAATGATTTAATAAAAACTACCTTACAATTTGATTGATTTAAAACACCTTGAAAAGAGTGATAATTGATAGATAGTTTTGTGTAAGTCTTTGGTGAGACAATCCTCCCCCTTAAAGCAAATGAGAAAATATGTTGTGAAATAAATAAAATCATGATGTCAATATTACTTATTTATGTAAATATAATTAATCATCTACCATAAAAATAAAATTCCAACATCCATCCATACCTTTAACATGTATCAATTATGAGTTTTTGAGGCATGTGATCTATTCATTAGTCATGAATGCATTTTGAAGAAAAGAAAAATAGTTTGTTGGCACCCTTATTTCACTCATCACACTTATTATTTTCTCCTTATTTGATGAATAAAGTAATCACCCTACTTTTTAATAATCCACGCAGCCATTTGTGCCCTTACAAGGCCAATATTTCATGTTTTTGTTTGATACTTTGAGGTCCATCCTTACCTCCAGTTTGTCTTTTTCATTCAAATTTATGTGTTTATAAAAATATTGAACACTATTTTTCAATGTTGTATTAGGTCAACAATATGTTTGATGAGGATATATTACTAATATGGAACATCATAAAATATGAATAATCTCTTCATCTCATTTATAATTATGGCATGCCCTTCATCAAATTGTTTGTCAATAAAAATATTCACAGTGCTTAAACTAATGCCTTGGTGATAACATATTTGGAGGCTAGCTTATTTCAAAATTTCCATAAAACTTTCTCTTTTTTAATTCCCAAAATGGGTGGGAAATCAATAGGAATCTCTAGTCCTTTTCATCCACAAACTTATCCAGGTCTATTGGCCATTTATAATTCAATTGATTTTTTTCCTTGGAAATTAAAAATTTCCCTTCATGTAAAAGACTAAAAATTACACACACACACACACACACACACACACACACACACTATATATATATATATATATATATATATATATATATATATATATATATATATATATATATATATATATATATATATATATATATATATATATAAGATTTTCAATTATAAACTAACATGAAAATAAATTGAAAATTTTATATACTTGAAAATACTACAAATCATGGGTAGTCATGAATAAACCAACATAAAATTCCATCAAATATAAAGGTTTTGCTACCAACTGGCCTTGAGACATAAATTTTTTAAACAATTCCAAAATAACTATAACTCCTCTATAAGTGGGGCAAGATAAAAATCCAAATTTTACACTTGATTATTCCCTTAAAAAGAGAAAAAGGATGACGCAATCCTTTTACATTATCAACCATGGAGGAATATTGTAGTTAATAAGAATAACAAAACATATTTAATAGCTTATGGCCATGTTACTAAAGGGATTGAATCCATTTATAGATATCCCAAGATTAATAATAGGTGGTTTTATATGAATCTTCATATGCCATATTCTTTCATATGCTTCATTGCTTTACAGTCATTTAGTACACGCATGACAAAATTTTATTTGTTTTTATTATTACAATCCCAGCTTATTGACTTTCCAAGTCAATGCACTAATATATACACTTCAATGTGTCTATAATATAAAAAATTATGCAATGCCTTTTTTGGAACTATGGGGCCATTCATACCTTCCTAATAATGTGTCTCCACACAAATGTAACACACCTTTGAAGAAGGAAACATGTTAATAATAAGTATATATTTACGATAAATTAAATAGATGTGTTTATAGTCCTTAAATTTTGGTTATCAACCAAGATTTCCCCTTTCATCTGATATAGTCTTGCAAAAAATTTAACTATATTTTGTAGTTAAAATGTTGAAAACCTATCATATGATGATTAAATTTAACCCCAAATCACCACTAAAGGATGAAATCATACATTTGTAGATCAACCATTTGTCTTGCCATCAACTCCTCGATTTAAGATATTTCCAATTCATTCATTTCCTTAAACGCATAACACTAAGTCAATTCAATGATTAAGTTTGCAAGTAGGATTGAAAATACCATGCCCATCATATCAAGTTAATCAAATACCATCTTAACTATAATAGTTGGGATAAATTATAAAAATTGCTACCCATTTTCCCATATCTTTATTAATAGATTCAAATCTAATTTAAAACCTGAAAATAGTAATTTCCACCTTGACCTCTTATCATCACTTGTATTTATTATTATATTGTGTACACTTGAGTTGGCATGATTGTGAATAACTTATGCTCTTAAAAATAAAGCCACAAGTTTTAATCTTGTATAGATAGTGTATATTCACCTTGTATATGAAGCATAATTAGTGTTCTTAAAAATAAGATTACAAATTTGAATCTTTTATGGGTAGTGTATATTAACCTCATATTTTAAGCATGGTTAGGTGCCCCCTACATAATTTCATTTTCTTTGGAATTTCTAGACATGTGTTCAATATTCAAACATAGTTAGGTGCCTCATGCATACTTTCAGTTTCTTTCCTTTTGTAATCAAGCCACATATTTAAGGTTCAACCACTTCCCACACACCACAACAACAAATTTTCCAAATAAAAAACAACCCTTTCAACATAATGTTATGAGATTAAGAATCACATAAATCACCTATTTGGCAAATTATGGGAGGATGCCATAAAATATTATGAAGTTTAGGTTTAAAATTACCATTAGCATTTAATGTGAAGTTTCCAAGACCTTTTCAACAAACTCATTTTATGCATACTCTCTAAACATCTCTTTGATTCATTCTCTACATATCCTATAATTATTGAAGAGGATTTAGTATTTTTTTTGTTTTGTGATTTATTAAAATGTCTAGCATAAATACTTCATATCAGGGCATTGTGTGGCATGATGTGTGGGTGAAAGTGGAAGTGGAAGGATTTTATTATATATGTAGGTTTGTAATGTTTACAAGGGTTGTGTTTTCTAATAAAAAAGTGTAGTGCATACTTTAATCGAACCTTTACATAGTGATCTAAGATTGAGATTGGGATTAGAATTGGAAGGAATTTCTACTCGAAACATGCATGGGCATCAAAAAATTGAATTTCCCAAAAATAATGTATGGGCATTAACATAAAAAAAATATTTATAATGGCATTCATATCCTTGAATCATTGAATTAGATTTGTTTTCTTCTCAAAAAAAAATTATTTTTTTAACATCTAACAGAAATTTCTTATGTCATGATAGTGATTGGCATGATGTGGGAGTGGAAGTGGAGTGAATTTATTATAAATTATAGTAAGTATTAATTTAAGATAAACTATAATAATTATTTAATTGAAAATGTAATTTATATGTTCACCATTAGGATCCAATTCCCCTGCTTCAACTTCGATATTTCCTTCATGCCCATTGTCTTGTACTAAAGGATGTGGATGTGTTGAGTAATTAAAATAAATCTAACACCATTGTTAGGATATCAAATTAATAATATGAAATTGAAAATGCCAAAAATTATTAATAATACCTTAAAAAAAGTGACATATACAACAAGACAATTTTTGATAACTTTCTATGCTTCTAGTAATACATGTCAGTGGCATGTATCCCAACCATTTACCTTGAGATTTCATACAAGGTGAATATAAAATGTAATACACACTACACACTATAAGGTGGATGCAAATCTCTATATGTACAATAAAATAGGTGAAAGAATGCATAGTTGTAGGATTATAAGACCGCCATGTTTTTATTTGGATTAGTTATCACCCCAGTGGTCCTATATGAGTGTGAGATATGGAGCAACAACACTTCAGGATTAAAATGAAAGTAAATATAATGGATATAGAATTGATTAATTATTTAAAAAAATTAAAAATCAAGACCTCGATTCTTTTATGGAATATTCCTTACAAAAACAAGCATTTTCCCTTTAGAGGAAACTACCATGACCAAGTTATTATGTTATTTGAAAAAAAATAGATAACATAGAGAATTACAGGTGGCCTAAAACAACAAAGGAAGAAGAGTTACATTAAAGAAACAAAACATGAGTAAATCAAAACCACAAATAGATGAGTAGATTGGATTGTTAGGATCTTACAACACAATTGATTACTTTTGTGTAAGCAACTAAACACGGAATTGAAACCAGAATTAATAAGTAACTAGAAATCAGAAACAACAAAGAATATGAGATACAAGAAACAACGAAAACTTGTATTAAACTCTTCCAGAAGAAAATACAATGAAGAAATCACACTTTCTTCTCACACCTCTCAGATGTATAGATCTCTTTCCCTCAAGAGTTCCTTCTCTCACAATTACAACAAATTCAATCCTTGAATTGTCTACACTTTTTCTCATACAACTATGAAGATCTAACCCTATTATATAATACTAGGATTCATGAGCTATGCATTCTCCATCGTTAGATACACCTCTTAATCAAAGGTTCAAATCAGTCCTCCCAAAAATAAAAATGCGGACTCAATACTAATAGTTAATCTTATCATGCTAACAATTTGTTCTTCCTCAAAAATAGACTTCTAAAATGCACATGTGACCAACGTTGGTCCCTGTCTGTCTGCATATGACCGACATCGGTCGATCCATAACTGATGTTGGCAGCTTCTGATCGACTCCTGACCAATGTTGGTGATTGTGTAACTCCAACAACCTCTGCATTTGCTCATCTGGTGAAGCTTTTAGTGCCACAAATCAATAATCTCCCACTTGGAGATAAACAACTGCACCTGTACCTGTATAGCAACATCCTCTAGCTTGTTTCTCCATCTTCAATCTCAATCTTGAAGACCAACAAAAGTTGAATGAAGATTCAACTTCTCCTTTGTTATCAGCTTTGTTAACATATCAGCAGGGTTCTCATCTGTATGGATCTTTTCCAGCTTCAACTGTCCATCTTCTAATACCTGTCTAATGAAGTGGTACCTAAGCTGTAAATGTTTGGTTCTTGAATGAAAGGCTAAATTCTTTGCCAAATGAATTGCACTTTGACTATCACTGTATAATCTGCAACTCTCTTGCTCCTTTCCCAACTCTTCCATGAACCGAGTCATCCATATCATTTCCTTGCTAGCCTCTGTGACTGCAATGTATTCTACCTCTGTAGTAGACAAGGCAACAACCTTCTACAACTTTGAAATCCAGCTAACCGCCGTTCCACCAACGGTGAACACATATCTTGTGGTGCTTCTCCTACCATCCAAGTCACCTGCCATATCCGAATCTACATACCCATGTAGAGAAGTGTTTGACCCTCCATAGCATAAATGCCTACTGCTTGGGTAATCGCAGGTCTAGTACTCATGTGCTCAACCTCATCATGTGATTTGGGACACTGTTATGTGAACTATCCATCCACAGGTGTGCAAACCGATTTTGCATCCTGCATATTGAACCTCTCCACTACCTTATTCACATAATCATCTGGAGACAAAATCAACCTGTGACTTTCCCTATCTCTAGAAATACTCATGCCAAAGAATTTTGCTGCTCCCAAATCCTTCATGGCAAACCTCTGAACTAACTTTACCTTTAGCTCAGCAATCTCCTACATGTGTGACCCTGCAACAATCATATACACTACATACAGTAACAAGATAATGTAGCTAATATTATCCAACCTAGTAAAGTAAACACAATGGTCACATTGACATTGACTAAAGCCATGCTTTGTCATACACCTATCAAACCTTAAACACCATTGTCCTGCAGCTTGCTCAAGACCATATAACCTGGCCTTCTGTCTCACGTGTCCATTCTCTCCTTTATTTAACCTAGGAATCCATTCATCTTGCAGTACTTTCATCCCAGTTGGCAACTCTACCAAATCTCCCATTTGGTTCTTTTCCAAGGAATCAATATCCTCATTCATGCCATGCTCCCACTGTTTCCTAGATTCTACCTGCATTGCCTCTTCAAAACTTCCTACTTCTTGACCATCAGTGAGCAACAAGTAGTGTAAAGAATGGGAATAATGAATTTGAGGCTTACTTACCCTTTCAGTCCTCCTCATGGGTGTTTGAGACTCCTTGACAGCTTACTATCTGCGCAAAATCTGTTCTAACAGTGATGGATCTCGATCACCTCTCAGTCTACACCCGACTGATGTTGGTTCCATGTAATCAACCTAACTGCCAACGTCAATTCCCTGACCGATGTTGGTGTCCACCTGCCCAACATCACCAAATTTGGTCTGCACATGACCGACGTCGGTTCCTGCCTGTTCGATGCCGGTTCTCACCTGACCGACATTGGTAACTTTGTTTTCTTGTGAATGATGATTTTTACCCGCGAGCTCATTTTGGATCATAACATTGTCCAAATCAACACTCCCTACTCAGAATTATTTAACCCCTTGAGCTGATCTCTGTCCATCATCTTCTCCATGAAAACCAAGGCTTTCTAGTTCTTCACTTTGTCAAAAACATCAGATTTCCTCTTTATACAATAAACCTGATCCTTTCTTGTAGCATCAGTAATAAGAAACCTCACTTTCTTCTATTGCTTACAGAAATCTCGATCTATGCTTTTTGAATCTGAACTCTTACCTTTTGACTCAAGAACATGCATCCCCTTCTCACTCATGTGACCAAGCCTACAAAGCCACATCTTTGCATTTACATCTGAAGTAGATAAAATAGAAGGAGAATCAGTAATACAAGTAGATAGATAAAGAGTACCTACTTTCTTACCACATGCTAATTCAAGTGCACCCTTGGAAACTTTCTAAGATTCCACTGTGAGAATAATTGTGCAACCCTCATCACCCAATTTTTCCATAGAAATTAGACTCCTCTTCAGGACTGGGACATGCATGACCTCCTTCAACACCCATGTGTTGCCCGTCTGCAATTTCAGTCGCACTTCCCCTTTCCCAACAATTTGACAAGGCTCACCAACCCCTAAATAAATCTTTCCAAAGTCTCCATGGACATAATCATGGAAAAATACTCTATTTGGGGTTGCATGGAAAGAGGCAACAGAATCTAAAACCCAAGATTATACTTTATCCAAGGAACATATAAGAGCATCCCGTGCAACAATACCTGCATCATTTGCTTCTTTATTTCCTTCATGCTGATCTTCTACCAACCAACAATCTTTCTTTACCTTCCCTTTCTTTCCATAATATAGTAATTTATAATTCTTGCCATTGAATTTCTCCATTTTTAGCTTACTTTCTTCTGCCATTGCTTTACTCCCACTCAATCAAAAATCCCTGAGAGTGACCTGTAATTAACAAACACTAACCTGCTCCGCACCAGGCTCTGATGAACCTTCAACCAGGCTCTGATACCACTTGTCAGGATCTGGAGCAAACACAGCTCTGATACCACTTTTTAGGATCTTACAACACAATTGATTACTTTTGTGTAAGCAACTAGACATGAAATTGAAACCAAAATTAATAAATAACTAGAAATCAGAAACAACAAAGAATATGAGATACAAGAAACAATGAAAACTTGTATTAAACTCTTCTAAAAGGAAATACAATGAAGAAATCACACTCTCTTCTCACACCTCTCAAATTTACAGATCTCTTTCCCTCAAGAGTTCCTTCTCTCACAATTACAACCAATTCAATCCTTGAATTGTCTACACTTTTTCTCATACAAACTATGAAGATCTAACCCTATTATATAATACTAGGATTCATGAGCTATGCATTCTCCACCGTTAGATACACCTCTTAATCAAAGGTTCAAATCAGTCCTGCCAAAAATAGAAATGCGGACTCAATACTAACAGTTAATCTTATCATGCAAGCAATCTGTTCTTCCTCAAAAATAGACTTTTGCAACACACAGGTGACCGACGTTGATCTTTGTCTGTTTGCATATGACCGGCGTTGGCTGATCCATAACCGATGTCGACAGCTTCTAGTTGACTCCTGACCGATGTCAATGACTATGTAACTCCAACAACCTCTGCATTTGCTCATCTGGTGAAGCTTTTAGCTCCATAACTCAACATGGATATTGAAATAAATAAATGTCTAAATAATAAAAAACTAATGTAAGAGCATCCAAGGTGAATTGGCATTCTCACATCACTTTTAAAAAATTTAAATTTGGTTTCATTTTTAAGTTTAAGAATTTCATAAAACACTTGACACGTGCATAGTGTTGGTTGGAAGTCTACAGGCCACCTCAACCAAAATAACTCATATAGGTTTTTTTGGTTTTGTAAGGACATGATGTAGCTAGAACAATTTGTAAAAAGAAGGCTCGGGTCAAGAGTTACATGAACAAGAAAATCAGCCCAAGAACACAAAGAAGGAGACAAATACCCTTTTTTTCAATGGTTTTTCAAATATCACATGAGGAGAAGTATTTAGGATGCCCAATAAAGGGGAGAAGTATTTGGGATGCCCAATAAAGGGAAAAAACATAAAAAGAAGACTTTAGGAAAAAAAAAACAGGAAAATTAGAGAAAGAGTGGAAAATAAGAGGAAAGAGGTGTTTTTTGGAGTGTGTAAGATCTATAGATCATTTAGGGCATCCATTTCAGAATCTAAACTCACATTTGAGATGGATTTTCCATTATATGATGAAGGGTAAAATATCCAATAAAAGCTTTTATTTATGCTCTGTAAATACATGTAAGTGTTTGTTATGAAAATTAAAAGCTTCTTGGGATTATTATAACTCAATAAAAATGTTGTTGAGCATGTAGTAGTTCATTTTGAGTGTTTATTGCCTAAAAATCATGCAATAAGAAAAATAAAACCATTTCATGAATTTTTATGGTGTTTTGTGTGTATGTGTACATGCCTTAGGAATGCCTAAAAATTGTAATTCACCAAAGAATATATCCAAGTTATATATAAGGTTCATTACAGGTATGAAATTTATTAGTATAGGCTACAAGTTTTTATTTGTGTACTCATACCCAGATCTCCTCTCTTATTCTTATATAATTCAAGTTTAATCCAATTTAGATGCTTACTAGTTAATTTTTTTTTGTTAAAAGACATTAATTCCATTTGTCATGTAAATGGGAACCAAAAGGGGTTGGATAACATGAATTGGGTGAGAAAATAATGGAGAGCTTGTGTTCTGGTTGATATGACTCAGCTTTAATTTATTAGGTCCCTAACCTAGCGACATCAATTGGTATTAGACTAAGGTTTTTATTTTTTGGTTTGGGTATGTGAGGCTCTTGTTTGAGTCTATTGCAAGTAGTGAAAGCTAATCTTGTTTTGGAAAGAAGATGAGTTTGTTTCATATGTGAGAAAATTCCTACAAGTGTAGAGAAAGTGTGAGAGGCTCGTGTTTGATTCTATTGGAGGTTGTGAAAGAGAATCCTATTTTTAGAGAATATATGGCATACAAAAGTGGAAGATCACTATAACTAGAATATGTGATAGAGATGTTGAAGATAATCTAAGAAATATTAAATGTTATGTAGATTGCACAAGGTAGAGGAGTTGTGATAAGCATGAGAGAAGATGAAGGTGAAGCACCCAAAGTTGAGCATGAAGATCTAGTTGTAAATA
Source organism: Torreya grandis (assembly GCA_037957365.1). Lineage (NCBI taxonomy): Eukaryota > Viridiplantae > Streptophyta > Pinopsida > Cupressales > Taxaceae > Torreya > Torreya grandis. The sequence continues at coordinate 2,791,782 of JARHVA010001648.1, read as the reverse complement.
TGGAAAAAGGAGAAACTAAATATGAAAAATTGTTGTTTTTGATGAGAAATATATAGAGGAAGGTCCAATCAGAATTCCAAATGTGAGGCAACCCACACAATTAAAAATAGAAGAGAATTGTGTTCTCCATTGTGTGTTGATGGATAGAGAGAATAGAGTGGAAGAGATGGCTTAAAAGAGATTCAATAAAGAGAATTAAATCAATTCAAAGTCATAAATTATAGTAATTGAGATGATGCTATAATAAATGGTATACAAATTGGATGTCTTAGATAGAATACCAGTAAGTAGAGGAAAGAAACTTGTTGAGAAAAAGAAGCTCATAAAGAAAAGAGGAGAAGATCCCAACAAATGAAAGAGACTACTAGAGGCCGTGGTGAAATAAAAAGGTAAGCCTAATATAAATATTATTTGGTTTTATGGTATAGATAATCTAGAGGAGCTTATGAAATGGATAGTTGAGTTTTAATTTTTTTTATAAATAGAAGAGTGTAGAAGACTGCATGAGGTTAAAGGTTGCAAGTAAGAGGTTGTGTGATAGTGTAGCTATGTATTGGAGAGTTATCCAAGTGAGAATATAAGATAAAGGAAAGAAGATGGTGAGAATTTGGGAACATATAGCTTCCAAGTTGATGGGCCATGTTTTACATCTGAGATTGTAATAAGAGTGGTGGAAGAAGCTCTAAGTCTTATAGAGTTGAGAGATATGACAATAAGATTTATTTGAGAGGCAATACGAGAGGCAAGTTTACATGTGAACAACTCAAAGATATTATGATAAATAAAAAGTAAAAGGATATTAGTGAAGAGAATAGGATTATCATGAGAGGCTTATGAGAGTGAGGTTTCATTGGGAGAATCCCAAGTCTCTTTTAAAAAACTGTAAGGAGAAAGAAAGATGTGAGTATCCCATAAAGGAAGGAATTCTCATGGAAAAAGATGTGGAGGTGATAGATTGTTCACCAAAATAAGGAGACCCATTAATGGATAAATGGGAATTAGTTTTTGATATTTTGTACACACCCTAATTTGGTCAAGTAAACACAAGTATTATGTCTTTTATTTCTCCTTCACAGGAAGGTCTTAATGATGAATGTGAGTCTTGTTCTGTGGTCATTTTAGTATTTTGATATTTATTATGACATGTTTATCTTATTTTTTGCAACTCCAATGGTCCTATATCATGTTATCATATGCATAGGGTCCCCTGGGCCTATTTACCATAGTCAGTATTCTATTTTTTGGTCTCAAGACACTATCACAATCTTAGACACTAGTACAGTATATCAGTTTCCACCTCAATGCTAGTGTCCAATGATCACTTTTCAAATTGTCATTGGTATTTACCCTTCCTTGAGTCTCTTCTTATGATTTGATCTTTATCTTTTGCCTTCTTGACCAGTGAACAAGTGTATCATAGTCAAATTAAAGTTCCTTATATATAAAGAGCCTCACAAGGCATTTTACATCTAGCACTTATTACTTTGGCACATAAATACTTAAAAATCAATCAATAGTATAACTTAACACTATACATATTACTTAGAAATGCACATAGACCTACATGCTTGATCAAAGAAGAGCTTAACCAAAATTCATTCTAACATTATGTGCACATTGATTATACACATTCCTTAAGGGAGAACTACATCCAATATGAGACCCCTATCATTGGGGTTAATGTAAGTGACAACCAAGACAATAGGTTTTTTGCCTCATGAAATCATAACATCCCATAACCCATATTTTACCTTACTTTTGAATTTGATTCCATTATTTTCTCGTGTGTATAGGTGTTCATTAGGGTTTTAAAGAAGATACATCCAAACAATGACACAAAAGAATGATCAAAAGCTCCTAAACACACCTACAAAACCCTGAAGCCTCCTCATAACATCCCCATAAATATCAGGATCCCTATCCCTAAAAGGACACTAGCACTATGACTTGGACACTACCATAGTGAAATATTATCCCTCTGACCATGCTACTAGTTGGAGGTCTTTTCAACTCCAATTCTAGAATGAATGGACTCCAGACTGATTTCCAGACCTATTTCAGCCTTCTCATTATCTGGTGGTCCCTGTTTCACTCCAGATAAGTAGATTTTCTCATTGAACTTACTATTTTGGGTAAGTAAATTTGATATATCTATTTTTAATATTTATTTATATTTACCCTCTATACCTAGCCCTTTAACAACCTAGGATTTACACTACTAATTCCTAAATAGTTAAAACATATTCTATATTGGGAAGAAATAGAATAATCCTTGGTGAATAAGGAAATGCATTTGTTTTTTCTCTTTTATAGGGAAGGAAGGTTGAGTAAAACTAAGGAAAGTTACATTTTTCCTTGAAGCAAACAAAACAAGTGAAAGAGGAGGACAATCAAGAAGAGTTTTAGGTTTTCATGAAGGAAATGAAATAGGTGGATGATATGCATGTGAATGCACATGAGGACAATATAGTTGAATATTTTCTATATGAGGAAGAGGTAGAGACTTGAGTGAATAATGAGGGGAAGACATGAATGGAGGTTGATGGAAATGGACCTTTTATACTCTATCATGCAAATACAAGATATGAGAAGAATGCAAGCAATGGAAAAGAGTTGGACAACATGTTTATGAGGCATGATGAAGATTTTGAATAATAGTTTATGGGATTTCTTAATTCCCTTAAAGTGTTTAATCAATGTGAAGTTCCAACAAAAAAGAATATGAAAATGGAGATGAAAATTCATGGTTTAGTTTTTTTCAACACATTCATATGTATGAGAAATAAAGTGAAGAGGTGAAACAAGAAGATACTATTGTAACAGTAACTGAAGAGCCGATTGGTAAGGACATGATAGTAGTAGAGGATTTTTTTCAAGTTAACATAGAGGAAATAAAAAGTGGGAAAGTGATGGTAAAAATGTGTCCCTAAGAGGACATACAATTGGGAGTTCATTTTCAAGAATTATAAGTGAAATAGAAGACTCTTATAATAGAAATTGAAGGAGATTGACAAGAAGGAGAAAACATTATCCATAAGACACTAGTGGATAGAGGAAGTTATGCATTAATTCTCCATATTGAGAGATGGGTAGAGAGTGAATTTGAATAAAGACATGTTCAATTTTTTTTAATAGAGGTTGTGTTGGCCATTTTAGCTCACATGCCAAGCTTTTGCCTAGATAGATCAACTGAACAGAGTCCTGATTGAAATGGATGATCAAGAAATAAATTGAGCAAGCCTAGAAGAACCAGGCCATCATCAAATATCATGTACAAATTAAATAGATCAAGTCGGTTTTGCATTTAATAGATTCACTTGGAAAGCCTCTCAAGCCAAAAGATTACATGGACATGATGTTTTTCATGCCTTGAACATTCTCTACAAAATTCATATCTTGATGAGTTTTTTATCTCAAGATACAAGTCCTCAAAGTTGAACTAGTAGAGTGGGATGTGTGCATAAACATTAAATTTGGGCCTCGTGAAATAGCCATTTGAATTCAAATGTTTCAAGGATGAATGTACGACTAAAAAGTGTCAATATAGTGGAAGCTCAAGTCAAGATCCAATGGTGAGTGGGTGATCAACGATGTCAGTGGGTCTAAAAGATCTAACGAAGCATGTTAAATCATGCATTGAAGATCAATGGTGAGTTAAGATGTCAACAATTTAAATTTTTCAAGTGGTAAGATCTCAGGTGCCCATACAAAGATTTAACAATGTGTGGTGAACTAATAAAGCCAACGGGTCCAGCTAACATCAATGGTGCACAATCCATCATACCAAAGTAGATTGATAATGAGCAAAGGTCAAAGAGTCAAAGGATCCCAAGGAGGAATGAGTTCCTACTAAGTTTCAGATCATGGTGAGTTACGATATCAATGGTGTGCATTTGATCTTTTAGACTAAAATCAACAACATGCATTTAACTGAGTAGAAGAAATCAACGATGTATAGGTTAAGGAGATCAGATTGAACATGAGGCCACCATGTGGCTCAAGAGCACTAACCAAATGAAATTGATAATGAATCCATAGAAAGCACACAGTGGTGAAAAGTGTCTAAATCTGTGAAGCCCAAGTCAAAGATCAATGGCCAACATTGGAAGCAAACTTCAAGGAGTAAATGAGATGATGACACGTGTCCAAAATATATGATATGGGTGAGATTCTGGTAAAGAGTGTGTTCTATAATGGATCTTAATCATTTAAGATATTTTAAAAGAGCATCAATGTAAGGAGAAGTGGGAGAAGGAATGATGCAACTAGTGCAACTATTTTTTTAGGTGGCCCTGGTCAATTAAGAGTTTTTAAAGAGCATAAATGTAGGGTGGTTGTAACTATTGTTCTGAGTGGAATTGAGCTCATTAATGACCCCTTCAGTGCCAAAATTTCTCTCTTGACTTTTCTTTCTTCCTATAAATGTAGGCATTGAGCTCTTAATTTTCATCCCTCGACTGGGTATGGCAAACCTCTATTAAAATCACTTTGTAAACTCTTTTGAAGCAACATAAGACAATTTCATATTCTAGTTGAATGCTAAGTGTATTTTATTGGAGTTTGATTTATAGTGTATGTTTCTTATTCATCGCATGTGTGTCCTTCATGTACCTTGATTCAAGACTCTTAGTTTCTTGCAGGTTGTGTGAAGTGTTAGCTAGTGAGGTTTCTCTTGAAGTGTCATAAGTCCATAGTGTCTTTCATAGACCTATCTATTTATGTTCTTCAAGTTGCATGTATCTTTTCAGCCTTCATATAAAATACTCATGTTTGGAACCTTGTCATTGAATCTTATTAATTCTTGTCTCCATTGGATTCATTAGTAGTCATGAAAGTGTCTAAGCTAAGAGTGAATCATTGAAAATTCGGTGCATCACCACTTAGAGTAGGTTTTCATTCATGAATTGTATCCCCCTTTTCATCCCAATAGATTAAGTTTTAGGAAAATAGATTCAAATTATCATATATGAGGAGCTATCCTCATTAAAAATCCTAGAGGTCTGACCCAAAATTAGGTAACCCACAACCTAGGGTCATTCCCATGTTGGACTAGGTTTGAGAGTAGAACTTGAACAATTCTAATTTCAGCTAGGGTGTAACCTAAGTCCCCAACCAGTTGTTCCAAAAAACATTTGGGCAAAAAGAAGAGAAGAATAATGGCACTTGTGTGGAATAGATTCAAAAAATGAGAAAACTATGGTAGATATGTTTCTATCAAGAAACGTTAAGGATACACAAGGTGTGGTATCAACCCACATAGGATTTGAAGGAGGGAATTTAATGAGTCAAAGATTACCTTATTATCATATGTGAAACATGAGTGTAATTATATTTTCACATGGCATGTTTGTGATGTCTAAGAGGATGAAGAAAGGGTGTAGAAATCAACCTATATATGAGATAATGAATATGCAAAGAGAAGAAGGAAAATAAGGAGAATAAAATGAGATGGAGGATTTGATTTATTATCAACCTAAACATGTGTAATAGGGGGTGATGTTGCAACTAAAGCATGTATCTTGAAATTCATGGAGTTGAAGGTGAATGACATGCAAGTAAATACATTGGATGCTTATCTGGAGAGAGTATTGAATGGAGAAGAGAGTAGTGTTACAGTAAAGATGTCTTTTGATGAGATGCCTATGGGGATGCTTGATTCCAATGATACTAAGTATGTTGGGATTATTATATAATTTGAGGAAGAGAATGAGGTTAAGATCATGCAAAGAGAATATGCAACAGAAAAGGAGTTACAAAAGGTGTTGAATGGGTTAGTACCCATTGGAATTATTGATTCTAAAAATGTTTGTTTCACTGATTTTGCTATAGTTATGGGTGAATACATAGATTAAGAGGAGCATGTTGTGATAAAGATCTAAAATAAAAGGGTCTTTGGAGGCCAAGCATGGGATATGGTTATTGGTATGATAAGGAGTTGATATGACTGAATATTTGATAATAAATCCATGCAAGAAAAAGTGAAAAGGAGATGGTATGAGCTAGAAGAGGAAGGAAAACATGAGTTCCATACTTCTATTGGAGGAATAGGTGGTTATTTCAGATGTAATAAAATCTTAACTATGGTATTGAATACATTTGGTGGAGGTGGATGAATAGAAATGGGTTTAAACCACAAGAGGACATAAGGTGCAAGAACAAGCATCTTGGCAAAGGTGGTCAGATATAGGGGGGCCTAATCCCACAAAAGAAGAAAGAGCGAACAAATCTAAAGAAACAAGAATGAATTTGAATCTAGTAAGAAGATGAAAGTGGAGGAAAAAAATAGGACTATCAGCTGAGATATCTAGTGTGTTGGAAAGGGATGCTAAGGTCATTAATCACAGTGGTCAAAAGATTGGTTTCACCATTGAATCCATCCATGTGAGCAGGAGCTCACATTTTAATTACCTTAGGTTTTTTATACAGGTTCGTCAAAGGTGAATGGAAAATCTTGCATCATAATTTTTTTTAGTAATTTCAAACTTTTGGTTTCATTTTCTCTTGTAAGCATTTTGTCAAAAACTTGGCATACACAAAGTGTTGGTTGGAAGTCATTGAGCCACCTCAACGAAAAAAAATCATATGCGTTTGTTTGGTTTTGCAAGGACATGGTGTATCCATAACCGTTTGGAAAAAGAAGGCTAAGGTTAGGAGTTAGATGTACAAAAAAATCAACGTAATGATATAAAGGAGTGTAATTTTTTTTTTGAAGGGTTGTTTGAATCTTACGCAAGGAGAAATATTTGGGATGCCCAACAAAAGGGAAAAACATAACAAATAATAATTTGGGGAACAAAAACAATAAAATTAGAAAAAAATACTGAGAAACAAGAGGAAAAAGGGTGTTTTTAGGAGTGTGTAGGTTAAAATGTTTGGGGGAAAAGTTCCAAAATCTAAACTTACACTTGAGATGGGCTTTCCATGTACATGGTGAATGGAAAAATATCCAAGGATCATTCCTCTTCGATAAAGAGAATTTAAGCTCTGAAAATATATATGAGTGTTTGTTAAAATCTTTGAAAGTGTCTTGGGATTGTTATAACTCGATGAAAGTGTTGTCGAGCATGTAGTAGGTTATTTTGAGGTGTTTTTGCCCTGAAACTCGTGTAACAATAAAATAAAATTCTTTTATGGTACTTTGTGTGAATGTGTGTATGCCTTGGGAAGGCCTATTTTTTTTAATTTAAACCAAAACAACAGTCCAAGTTTTATGTAAGGTTCATTAGAGGTTTAGAATGTGTTAGTATAGGTTGTGAAATTTGTTTTGAGTACTCATGCCCCCTATCTCCTCTTTTATTCCAATAGATTTTGAGTTTGTTTAAATTTATATGCTTACTAATTTAAATTTTTCATTAAAAGATGAAAAGTTTAGTTGATATGCAAGTGGGCACCAAAAGGGGTTTGATAGCATGAATTGTGTGAGAAAAAATGGAGAACTTGTGTTTGCACTACTAGGACTTGGGAGCCATTCATTTGGCCCCCGACTTATACTATATCGCAAAGAAATAAAACTTTATGTCAATAAGAAGTTTAGAATAGTCATGTGGAGAAATACAACAAGTAGAAAACATCAACACTATCTTCCAAATTTCAACTCAACATATTAAATCATGAAAATCTATATATAGGGGTTGAAATGAAATAAAGAGAGAAGAAAGTCCTAGCTCAAATAAGAACTAGTTCTCATAGGGTTGTATGTGAGAAAACTAGATGGGTGACCTTTAAGGAAGAAAGGAAGCAAATGCTATGCTTGTTTTGCACCATAGTTGTAATATATACAAATAAGCATTTAATCGTAAAATGCACAACCTAGAATGACATCCGGGTGGAGTTATTTCAAGAGTTGAGGATGAAAGTGGTGGAGGAGTTGGTGACTCAAATCAGTCAATAAAAGAAGGAAAGATCCTTTTTTTAAAATAATCTTTCCCTCAAATTATATATCATTAAATGATTAAAATAACTATGACAAAATCAGGGCACATAGACTCTTAACTCTATCAAATGCAATTAAAATCATTTCATTTCATTAATAATAATAATAATAATAATAATTATTATTATTATTATTATTAAATGTTATATTCACCACCACCACCACCACCATCGAAAATTATTCTAAGGGATTGGACAATCTATCCACTAGAGGATGTAGGATTAGACAATCACAATACAAACATTCTATAAGGTTTGGAGTTGCCCCCTAACCTAAAAGTGGGATTAGTCCATTGCCATGTACAACCTATATAAATATATAAGACATAATTTTTTTTTTTAAATTAAAAATATTATTATCAATTAATCAATAAAATAATACAAATACGAGATGGACAAAAGGTAAACAGTTTACCAAAACAACTCCCATAAAAAAGTTAACTGAAACAAGTAGTAAGCATATAGATCTTAGAATAGGGTGGGCGAGGTAAAAAGTGTTGTTATCCTATACTTAGTATATATATATATATAATTGTGACTAGGGGTACTTTACAATAATGCGCCTAACTATCATATCCGCTTCCCCCTTACCTAGAAATGTGTTCAAACATGACTTTAGTGGTGGGTGGGGGTTGTGTTCTTTGACATGATTGCCCAAGTACCCTAAGCTAAGCTAAGCTAAGCTAAGCTGGACCAGGTAGTTCTAGCCCAACCTCCAAGTCTTTTCATCACGTGACATGATTGAGTGGTTTTCATTCGATGTACGTACAACTTTTTAGCAACTGTTCCATCACGTGATATTCACATATTTATTGGAAGCCAATGAAAGAATAATAGTTCAAAATATTCCATTTTTGACCTTATCTGTAGTCATTTTCATATTAGTTTTTGCTTACCAATTAACTTCAAGTTCCAAGTTTAATTATTAAGCTAGTTGCCTACTAATATAAAAAGTGACCCTAGACATATTTTGTGGTCTCCACTTGCATGAGGGTTTGAAACACATGCGCCGCCTTTATGTGGCCCCGCCGCAGCCCACAAATCAACTCCTTACGATAAGACAACAATAATGAATAGACGACAAGATATGATATTGACATAGCAATTGTCTTATAATACCGACAAACCGTGCGACGATGATGTTTAATAAATTCTAGTGCCAACATTTTGACTCCTTTAGGTTTCAAATTCCCACTTTAAACAGCAAAAGCTTCACAATTATTCACCATTTGATTGGTGGATTAGACCTTGACACATTTATTAATTATACGATCTTAATTACAATTATAATTTGGAATTACTCTGGTTCTCTTTTTTAAGTCAGGAATGATTCTTGAATTAAATATCCTTTTTCTTATAGAAACTTATGAATCAAAAATAAACCACTCTCTTCATATACAAGGTCTTTATGGATTATTATGTATAAATTATAGTTTTGATATGGAACAAAAAGTTATGGTGTAGGACTTTATTTTTATAGAGATTATTTTTAATCTTTTATTTAATTTGAAAGATTCGATATATTTGTAAGATTTGTATGGATCTCATTAGTAAGAAGACTTTTTTTGAAGAAGTTTATTATTGCGTATTATTTTCCTTCTAAAGTATTTTAAGTGTGTTATTGTTGGATGATTCTCAAAGTTTTATGGACTTACAACCAGAGATTATAAAATACAATGTTATTAGTAAAGGTACTTCTTCTTGGCGACTTCAATTCTTAAATTGGCCAACTAACCACGATCATCACAATAACCCATTGATGATATACAAAGTTGATCATCATGAATTAAGCCTCTAGAGATATGCTACAAACTCTACCATGAATGCTTATAGGCAACACCTGATCAAGTTGGATGAGTCACATGATGTCACTAATCTAAATGGTACATAACACTTTCATAAATCTAGAGGATTTACTTGTTTTTATTATGCTTGTGGAGTAAATGTAGTAGATTAAGTTATTTCTTGTAAATATTCTTTGATTTTGTATGATCTCCAAAGTTCGACTTCCCCTCCACCTCTTACATGTCATGTTGTTCTCTCTTTTTATACACCACTTTCCAAACCTAGCACAAATTCTGCATCGTGGCTCTCTCACCAACATGTTATTATCCATTTTGATCATGCAATGATGAGAGTTACTATAATATTCTTAAAACCAATGTCATGAGCATTTATGAGCCTATGGACCCAATTGAAAGAGCTATTAGGCTATCCCAAGGAATTATGATTGTTACTCTTAATGCCTTTCCTTACTCCATTCACAATACCTAACCCCATAATACCCATGGTCATTACCCTTGAAATGCTTGGTATGATGTTGATTGCAAAAATGTGCACAAGTTAACCAATCATATTATGACACAAACACCCTCTAAAGCCAAGCTCATCCAAAAATTATACAAAGATATTTTTACAAAAGAAAAATGATAATACTTGTAGAACAAATGAAGAGATAACCTATAACAAATCTAGTTTGATCCTAAGTCATTTTAGTGATCGTTTTTACCCCAAAAAATTGTTTGTGCCATTATTGACCTTCATACATGGTATAAATATGCTATTATCTCTATGATGCTCCCAATCAACCCCCCATCCAAGTGAATCCTATACCATTTAACTATCATTTTTTATAGACAATTTGTTCTCAAGGCCATGCTTAAACTTAAGTCTAATAAAGCCCAAGATGTAGAAATTTTAAAGGTTGAATTCCTCAAACATAGTCCAGTTGTTCTTGTTGTTTATATCTTTGATATTTTTAATTTTATTGTTTCACATTATCTTCTCCCAACTTGAACATCTCATATTATTCATCCCATCTTTAAGTATGGAGATTATATTCAACCAAGGAACTATCATACCATCATGATTGGGAATACTTTGGCTAAGATTTTTACTGCAACTCTAGATGATTATATCTTCGATTGGGTAGTGACAAAATAAATTTGGGCTAAAGGTCAAGAAGGATTTAGGAAGAGTAATTGAACAAGTGATTACATATTCACTCTTGTTGTTATTATTGAGGAAGCAAAGACTAACACACATAAGGTATTTGTTGTTTTATAGACTTTCGTAAGGCATTTGATATAATCCCAAGGAATCTTTTGGTTCATAGGCTTAAAGATTCAGGTTTTTTCAGATTTAATAATTTCTTTAGTATTGACATTATATGAGCTATTTTTTGGGTATATTCATACAAAAATGGACACTACATATGGCATCCATAGTACCATAGGTTTGAAACAAGATTGTCAACTCTCACCTATGCTCTTTGGGTTTTATATTGATGAATTACATAATTTTATCTCCAAAAATTTGGGTGGTATGAGTGGTCATAGTCTATTTAGAATTTACATTGTTATTTTATTATTTGTAAATGATAGTATTTTGATTTCACACTCAATTACATGTGACATTCAAAACCAGCTTGATGTGTTGAGAATTTTTTGTGATGAAAATGGCATTGAAGTAAATCTTGCAAAAATAAAAACTATGACATCCAATGTAACTAATATCATTTACTATCAATTTGACATATAAAGCACAATGGGTTGAGGTGGTGCACTCTTACACCTAATTTTTGGTGTAGTTTTTTGCTAGACCACCTTTTAGCCTTATATATGTAATATAAGCAAGACTTAGCAAATGATAGGCAATATTGATATCTTTGGAAAGAAAATTTTTTCAACTCTACTTTCAAGATATATGGACAAAGATTAGACTTTTCACTACTACATAAAGTATAATTAACACCACAAATAAGGTTATATTTGCATAGGGAATTAACTGTTATTTATATTTTTCATTTTTAAAATTTGAGGAATTTGTATCATTTTTAGTGGTGCAAAAGTGAACAACTAAACATTTTTCATTACGCTATATTTGTGCAACATTTATGCCACCAAAAATAAGGGAAAAAGTGGTAGAAATATAAATATATATAATTAAAAATCATTTGATGTAATAAAAAACAATTATATTACATTTAAATTTTAATTATTTATAAATATATTTTAAATAAATAATGTTATTTTATAATTTTTTATATTATCATATATAATAATATATATTATATCATTGCATATTAATTTTTTATATTATATATTTGTATAAATCATATTTTAGGTTTATAATATTTATAAAAAAATGATAATAATGTAAAACGAAATATCTAGAATATCCAAATGTTATCATTACATAATCAAAGAAGACAAGAGTTATATTCATATTTTTTTATATTAAATGTTTATGAGGGAGTAATAAAAGGTCTCTTCCAAATTAAAATATAATTAAATACTATAGAACCACATACTAAATGTCCTCAGTCAGCATCCTTGTCCTTCTCCTCATCCTCATCCTTGTTCTCATCCGTGTCCTTGTCATACTGGGAGTAATCCTCCTCATCCTCCTCCCTAATGACAAATGGCCATTGGACTTGTAAATACATAATGATAAAATTATATAAGTATTTCAAATTATAATTTTCATAATTCAAAACTAATTAAATAACACATGTTTTACTAGTAAAAAGTCCTTATCATACACCGATAAGATGTGGGTGAGTTGGTAAAATAACTTGGTTATTAAAAGCCCCACCCAAATTCAAATCTCATAAGAGTATTGGAGGCCGGTTGTGGCTGTTCCATTGGTATCATGCTGGTTGTGGCCATTTCATTAGTATTATCCGGTTGTGGTCATTTGATGGTATTGTAACCAATTGTTGCTTTGGTCAAAAAGCTTCGTATATATCTTTTTAAAAAGTCCTTATCATGGTCCCAATTGTTGAAGGCAAGTGCACACTATCCCATGCTTTCTAACGCCGTGCACACTTCCTTTATTGTGGGGTTGTCATAATACACTTCCTATGAAAAAAATTATATGTATTAATTATTTATATAAAATAAATTATATTAAAAAGACATATATGCACAATAACTTATATAGAACTTATAAATTTGTTAATGAGCTCATCTACGTTTCATCACCCAATGCGATGAGTCACTTGATGCCCTTTTTCCACTCTCACTTCATAACATTTTAGCTGATTACTTTTCTTCCCTACATTAATTTTAATATTTAATTTAAAATGTTGTCTAACACATCATTAATTTGGTTAGCTAACCTACAACCCTATCGATGTCCTCTTTTAGCCATTTTTTGTTAGGGAATTTTGGATATCCAGATAGGAAATATTAATCTGAATAAATAATTATTGTGGAATAAACACAAAAGAGGAAATATGCAGACAATAAAAGGAGACACAAGATTTAACATGGTTCACCCAATGTGGGCTACATCCACCAGAAATAACAAGTCCTTATTATTTAGTCTAGTAAAAAACTTATCACTCTCACAGTGCTACCACTATTACAATACAATCACCATTATAATGAGCCACACCTCACATCTCTTAGGGTTTTCTGTCATTTTAGGGAAACAAAGAAAACCACTCTAACTATACTGTTAGATCTGTGACCTAATCATGAATGGCCTAGATTTCACAATGCATAAATATATACAAAATGTAGCTTTTGGGGGCGTTACCCTCGAACTCCACAAGGGGGACAAAGCCCCCTTTGTATCCCCCGTCGCTATGAGTGTTAACCAATAAGATCAAGCTCTACAACTAGCATTTTTCACACAAACAATTCCATGCGTCTCTATTTATTCCTCAAGGTCGAAGATTATTATCTTTTCATTAGTATTTCCTTGGTATTGAACATGCAAATTACATATATGAAAAACTATTGACAGATTATAACACTAAAAAAAGTGTTAACAATGTAATTACCTTCAAATGCCTCTTTATTCTCCTGAACACTTCTAATGCATATATTTATAAATTAAAGTATTATTATAGTGGGCACTCCTAAACTCTTATTGGATCATAATGACTAGCTTTATGCATTTCACAACTAGTATTTTATACTAGTCTAGATGGAAAAATGATTTTTTTTGGGTTTAGTCAATCTCGCTATAGTTATTGGGGAATAAGTCTTTAAACTCTTTGATAATTTTAATGATGCATGAAAATTTCACATTCTTCGAGTAATACCCAACTTTATCCATTTTTTCCTCTTATTCAATTATTACATTCATTTCCTTTGTGTGTAAGGCCTACTTGTAATAATTTTCTTCCTTTTCTTACTCATCTTCCAGTATTTTCACCTCAGTATTATTTTTTACATTGAGGCGGGTCGCTTCATTTTCAGACTCTTTCTTTCCACCAAACTTATAAAGGTTATTTATCATACTTGTTCTTTTAACTTGCACATCTTCTAAGTCTTATGCATAACTTACACTTATTCTCTTCATTATTGTTTAATCAATCACCATATTCAAATAGTTGAGCACTTCCATAGTTTCCTTCATGGTTCATATCTTTGAATCGATTATTTATTTGCTCATCATTCTTAAACACTATTTCATAAACAACTTCCAAAATAACATTTAGATTATCCCCGTTAACTAGAATTATAATGTACTTGTGAAATATGCCTTTAATTTCTCCCCATACATAGTTTTTCTCTTTGTTTCACTTACCATATACCATATGCATGTCCCCGTCTTTAGGGTGGAAAAAATGCATGAACCCATAAACATATCAAAAGGAGGGACTCAAATGGGGTCTCACCTTCTCACATTATACCAAATGTTATTAAGGATATATATAAACTAAATATATTAGAAATTCTTTCTTCTCATTACTTCAAAATATCACATATAATGCTTCCTTACACACTGACCAACTAAGCATGCAGGGTCTATGTGTCACCCACCATCACACATGAGTACTAAGAAATATGTGAATGAGTAAGAAAAATTGTTATACCTAGTTTGGTAAAAATGATTCTAAATGTTGTACATAGGCCTTCACACAAGTTGTTTAATCATATTATGGAGTTTAGTTAATCCACATATATATAATTTATATACCTTCCTAGGTTCTTGTGTGATATTTGACACCCAATTCTTGGTAATATTTTGGATTATTCTAGGTCTTACATTTTTTGCATCGCATTTGAACATCCCACTTATATCAAAGTTAAAATACCTTGTATTCACATGTATGCATGTCATCATATTCATTTCATACTCTTCCTACACCCATATTTACCATACATGACTGGTGGTATTTGACATAAATGTTCCACTTTTCCAACTTGGTACTCTATCATCCCTAGATTCTAAATACTCATTTCTTTGATCGATGGTATTATATATATATGATTGATATATTTATCTACATCCATGCTTTCAACATATGATAGGATATACTCTCCATATAGAGGAATCATCGCCCTTTGTATACCATTCTCAAAGATCATATATTGTGTTTTAAATTGCATGTCTACTTTATTTTCATAACACCATGATCTTCCCAACAAATATGGATTTCAATTTGATTCCACAAAATCAATCACTTCAAATTCAACCTTAAACTGCACTCCTAAAATATTAAACTCTACTTTGTTTAAGACTTCTAATGGTTTTAAGTGTGAGTTATTTTCCATGAATACCACATTAATCATAGGTTAGAGCCTAGGACTTCATATCTTATACCAAACATCCTAAGTTAATATATTCACTTCTACCCTTTTATCAATTAGAATGTTTCTTAGCTCCCAATCATTGATGGAAGCATAAATTTTCAACTCTTTATCATATTTTTAATTCTTCACAAAAATTAACCTACTTTATCTTTGCTTAGACTTGATCATGTGTGTCCTCCATACTATTTTGAGATAGATCCTCAATAATGTGAGCTATTGGATGGTGGAGCCTGATCTTATTTTAATGCCTAGTTCGCAACATGGGGGGTGTGGGGGGTAAAAACCCCCCACTAGGGTCGCCATGGGGGTCTAGGGGGAGCAGTGACCTATTTTGGAATCCCCCTAGTGGGGGTTTGGGGTGGTGCACCTGAAGCAAAATTTTGTTAAAAAAGTATTTTAAAATATTGTAATTTCATAGTAAATCTGGACCATTCACTATTAGGTCACATATCTAATGGAATAAATTATGTTTGTGTATTTTTTTCGTAATATTTAACCCTCCTTTGATATGAGGGCATTGTAACTATGGTAGCATGATGTATGTGAGTGAAGAAAATATTGAAGTGGCTATATGATAGGTTTTTGCCTTCATTTCTTGGACTGAATAATAAGAAAGATTGGTTGTTTCTATGTGGACGTAGCACATATTAGGTGAACCACATTAAATTTATGTCTCTATTGTGTTGTGTTTTATGCATTTTATTTTTGTCTTTAATTCATTAATATTGCTCTATGTTCTGTATTCCTAACATGAACATTCACCACATCTATAAAAAAGCTAATATTTATGTTAATTCTTCAATCTCCTTTGAGGTGGGACTCTTATTTTGCCTTTTCATTATATTTTTATTTAGCTCTTTGGCTATCTATAACTCCCTTATATATTTTGAACTATCTCCTCTACTTTAACTAATAACCACTTATCGATGGATGCATCTAAGTCATCCATCACCACTACTCCATGCTTATGCAATATATTTTACTTTTGTGTAATAATGATATAATTTCCTATGTGTCCACTCTACCTCTTGTGATAATATTCACCTTTTGACATGCATTCCCTTTATACACATTCTTCATTACCACCCAATTTATTCCATGTTTCACAACCCTTATCTTTCATGTACCCTTTGAGGCCATCTCCATTTATAATATCTTTTGATCAACCTTAGGATACTCTTAAATCTTGTGTTCGTGCCACAACGAGTTCAACTTGGTGAATTTAAACATTCTCATTAGTAATTATCACTAGATCCATACTTGAAATATGAGCCCTACTATCTATTTCCACTTCTTTTACCTCATCTTCATCCATAGGATCTCCCACCATTACCTATACCTTGATGAAATTGTTTATATTGTGCATAATTGTTTTGTTTGCTTTTATTGAACCCTCTTCCATGTACACCACATATCTCTTTAATGACCTAAAAAATTATTACATCATGCATGTACATGTCACATATATTACACTATGAAATAATCCATTTGGTCAGATACCATAAAAATGCTTCCATAAATATTTTTTGTACGATTGCAAGTTATTCTCGCAAAAGATTTATTGACTAATTCAAAATACTTGTTCTAAAACAAACTAACACAACTATGTGTATAAAAGTACAAAATTTTAAACACTTTTTAAATTCCAAATCATTCATGTAATCAGATGTTAAGTCTACTATTCTTTTAAATTCCATTCAACATAATTTGCATTACATGCTTTGATACCACTTTATAGAATCTTGGTACATATAAAGTAACTAAGAAAAAGATTCCAATATTACACTTTCATTAGAAGGTACAAATGAACATCCATATTCAAATCCATACTAATTAGAATAAATCATTAATCTTTTTATCCATTAGAATTACATTTCCAATGGGATATCTAAATCTAAACTACTCTCAAGATTACATCATAAATACAACTTACAAGCTTTTCATATTTCAATACTTTATTTTATTTATAGTACATCTCAATTATGTATCATTAATTATTCATTAAATGATTAAATATTTTTGAACTACTAATATAATATTTCATTTTCTCTCCATGAAATTCATGCAAGCGATTAAGTCATCATATGAAAATTCATGAGAACATAGAAAATCACATCTGCTACTGAGAACCATGTAAGAAGAAGGAGAACATCATTGAAGGATTTACTTAAAAATATAGATCCTTTTGGATCCCCCCCCACACCTCTCAATTTTTAGAGTGTCCCTACCCTTCATGATAAAGGTAGATGTAGAACCATCGGTAATAAATAGAACAATGTGTAAACAAGTCATAATGTATCTATCTCCAAACAACATAAAGCAAGTCTTGATAGTGAACAATAATAAGGGAAAAAAAATCCTTCATGCATATTAATTATATATACACATGGCCATTATACTTAGGAATTAATATGTCCACACCTTTTCATCTAGACTTAGTAATCAATTTCTAATTATAGAGTCAAGGTGAAACTTTGGATTTCCATGATCTACTTAATGTTCATGTTCCTTATTCCAAAAAAATACTCAAATACATATTTGATTACAATATTATACAATGAACTAATATCCATACACATAATATTGACAAAACATGATGGCAATCTTTAAGAAGACAAGAATTATCATGCATCAAACATGTGTCCCTTACCATTTGCACAAAGTGTCATAATCTTCCCACTTCGAGAGGGTTCTCAATAATCCACACAATAAAACAAGAACATAATTAAATCACCAACCTAATTCTTGAATGATATCACATCGCATTTGTCTATAACACTTGTGCAAAACAACATCATCCATTCACTCTGCTGAGGATTGACAAATAATATAAAATAGTTTAAAGGAAAGATTATACATATTAGTCTCAAAATATAATATAAATACAATTAATTTGTTCAAAATCATCATACAAATAAGTACTTGTATCATTTTTTAATAAGTACATATTTACTTTATAATCATTGTTCAAGTACAAACAAAAACTATCCAAAATTCCTTCCTTCCTCATAAGTTCTCAGAATTCTATAGTTATAAAGAATAATTAAAATGGGACTTTACAAGCCACTAAGATCAAGTAAGCTATGAGCATAAAGAGTAGATCATGTTACTTAGACCATTAAAAAAATGCTTACAGTTCTACAAAAATACAACCAAAGAAATAACGATGCAGATTATACTTTTACAAGAAAAGATTCATTATTTCAATTCTATATGATTGATAACATTAAATTAAACCAAAGGAGTCACAATTAGGACATACAAGTATACAAAATTTGGAAAAGATACCATAGAAACAATGTAGGATAAAAAAAATCAAGTTTAACTTGATAACTAATGTAGCTAGCTATAATACTTATAGAAATCACTCACAAAAGATAAAAATAATAAATAATAAAATTCCAATATTCATAAACAACTATAACTCTTAACATAACTAATTATTAAATTTATAATATTTTTTCACACCATGTATGAATTTCAAAGCATGTACATCAATTAAATTTGATTATTTCTCAACACATATAGACATCTGAATTTAGTTACAGTTACTTGAAAATGTTAATTCTTGACATATCTTAAACAACTTGACTTATTCCCAGCTACATGAATCTTAATATTCATTACTATAATCCATATATATGTGTGTGTGTGTGGGGGGGGGGGGGGGGGGGGGCTTGACCCCTCTATTCTCCATCACTACTACACATGAATTTATAAGTTAATGCTCAAATAATATTATATAATTTTTTTTATCAATTTTTGTATAACGAGATCCTATATGACAAACTATTATGCAAAATCAAAAGGAATAATATATAATATTAAGCACTCATTGATTTTAAAATAATAAATTATGGAAACTTACTAAAAATAATGAAGTGCAATAAGAAACAAAGTTTTAGGTAGGAAACAATGTTGCAAATAGAGTCAATAACTAATACTTGTTGAGTGTGACTATATGTTAACTGAGATCAAGGATCTGGCACTATATCAAGGCCAAAAAAACAATGCCCCTTGATGGACACTAGAGGGGTGGTGCTCTATTTTCTATGGCAACACTCTTATCCAATTATAGTAAGGAAATCAAGTTTTGGGTTCTATGTGTCTTCATTTATAGAGCCTGTATCTAGTGTCAAAGCTTGCAATCACTTATGGGGACCACTATGTGACTAATTTTCCCTTTAGAAACTTAGATCTTTGACATGTGAAGACCAATGCAAATCTATTGGAAAAAATGGGTCAGTGCTTGAATTTTGGTGAGACTTCAACACCCCATGTGTTGAGTGTTGCCTACATACCAATAATCTGAAGAGGAATCAATATTCATGTGGTTCTTTGATGTTATGTGGTGTGTGAATAAATGGTGCAATATGCTAGATGCTGATGTAATACTATTAGAAAATATTCCTAGGTTTCACCAGAACTTGCTAATTATGGGGATAGAGTGTGTGAAGTTACATCAAAATCTTATAGAATGGTTCAAAACCCATGTAAGGTTTATCGTAGAGAATTACACTTATTTAATAACTCAATCGTACAATGTAAACTACTTATCGATTTAGAAAATTATGCATCAAAGCAATATAATAAAGAAAACATTCATAATAACATGGAAATCTCTATGATTATACCATAACAGAGTACAAATGCTTATAATTCATAATATAGAATCTAGTACCATAGATTATAATAAGGAAACCCTCATAGATCAAAGTCTAGTTCTATCAATACTCTATGTGAAAGCTCTCTAATCAAAATAATAATCACTATACTATTACTCACACACTTGTCAATGTCAACCTTACTATTACATTCTTTACAAATACTTATAGGCATTCATTCCGATGGTTGTAACTTCTAGATTTACCACATTAAGAATAGTTGTCCATATCTCATTTCATATAATCTTGACCAACATAGAGATTTATGTACCAACTCCTACAAACCTACAAATAGAATATAACTATAATTAATATAGGATGTTATTGTACATACATCTACCTTAACATTTACCTTTTACCACTAACACTTTCCTAGACTTAAAAGGTTGTCTCATCCTGACACAATTTCATAGAGGCAATTTATTCAAAAACTAAGAAAGGTGACAAAATATAGAAGTGTATAGGATTCAAAAACTTTACTCAAGGTGCCAGTAAACTAGTTTTCACCCCTTGCACACTACTTAGCCACCCTTTTAGGTTTTCAACTAACATACTAGTCTACCACCCTTACAGGTTTTTAATAGACTAGCTTTGTTTGGTACTACACAAGCTTCTAATTATAAAAAAATAATTGACCAAAATTTCAAAATTGATAAACTTGCACAAGCATCAGTTGGTAGGTGGTGGCATATTCCTCTGTTGGATGATTTATCACAACTAGATTGGTGGAATGATCTTGGGTTCATCAACCAGTGGTGCAATGCTTACATTAATGAAGACCAAGTCATCCTTGTAGGATTTCTAGTTGAGGATAATTTCTTAAGCACTGCATAAAAGATTATGTAGTGGAGCTTGATTAGCCATTAGTTGGTGAATATTTGTGTCAACTATCCTAAGCAGAGAAAACTTCACCATGTTGACTTTGGTGGTGATTTATCCATGGACTTGAACTAGCTTATCTACATGTCATTTCACTTACACACTGGCAAAAGAGTTGTGCAACATCTAGTTTTTTCAGGTCTACATACTCTATATTATAGTATCCTATGCACCAATTGAGGTTTACTGTGTAACATCCATGACAATAGGAATTACATTGGGCATTGTGATTGCATCTTATGTGAAAGTAGGCATGGAAAATTTGGGTTATGCAGTGGTCCAAACCTTATCCAAATGCTTCTTCTAATTGAGTAGTTGAAGTGTAATGTTAGTAGCTTGAGCCCAATCAAAATATATGATGGCAAAATCATAGAGGACCTTAGTCTTAGATTTGATGGTTTTCCCCTTTTGGATGATGTTTGCCTCATTGAAGGTCTACCAATCTGTGATAAGCTTATTCAGAAGAATAACAAGTTGATCCTTGTCTGGGGGTGAGGGATCCATAATTATCTATGTGTAGAGATTGAGACACACATCCTCGATAGTATTTTTGACAATGCATAGTTATTCTGTGACTACAAAATTTGTATCCTTGAGATCCTTTACTTTTTATAATGTAATTGCCTTCTATGAAATAGACTCCTAGAATGCAGTGGCACCTTCAATCTACTTGAACAATGGTACCTAGGAAACATCCAAGGATGATTCCATTATGGTAGGAGATAAGACAAGACATATGACTGAGGTACTTATAGGTGTCATCATTAATAGATCTATGGGAAAATAAAAAATGGTGCATCATGTAGAGGTTACTAACACATCTCACAACCAAATGTTAGGTAGGTTGGATGAAGCATTTTCATCTTTTGAGGTAACCATAGTGCCTCCCACCTATGATTGGGGTGTCTCTTGAGGGTATGCATTATGCTAAAACTTTGTTGTGTTGGTGCAAATTATGCCTCTGCATTAGCTACTTAGGATTCGTCAATGCTCTTCTTATTAGCTTCCTCATGTGCCTATTTTTCAAAATCTTCTTGTGCCTTCTTGGTGGCCTCTCCACGCACTTTCTTCTCAGCATCTTCCTTTGACTTCTTTGCATATGTTGTCATTATTGGTCCTTAGCCTAATTTTATTCTTTCTCTTGTGCAAGATAGTTATTCTTATGCTCCTTAGTAGCTTCCTTCTATCTGCACTCTACTTCTAATTTAGTATCCTTACATTTTTATTCTACTGCTTGTTTTGTTGTTTAGCTTGTTTTACAGCTACGGCTTCTTGCTGAATTTTCTTCTTTTCTTCTTCCTCTTGGTGTTTTTTGAGTGCCTAAACATCCTCATCTTACTTATGATCCTTTCCTTAGTTATCCTAGCATTAGGCTTCCTCCTGGTCTTGTAATTCTGCCTCTTACTTCCTTTTAGACTTAGCCTTAGCCCTATGTTTTTCTTCTTGGTACACGCAACACTAAGCTACTATTGTAGTAAAGTTTTCTTATTTAGATTTTATGCTTAGTCATGCACTTAGTAGTCAAGCTAAGTCAATTCCATACTTGGTACAACTAGGTGTGAGTATAGTAGGGTTTATGGTATATAACATTAAACACACTACTACATTGGCATCAATTTCACACAAGTTACAAGCCTTATACGCTCACCTAAAGCACAACAGTGAAGGAACCAGGCCTGTGTTGTTTGAAACATGACACAACCTTGATTTCAATGAGACTTGTTCATTTTTGAAACAAATTAGGTGGTCTATTAGTATAAGGACATTTCAAGTAAGGTCGATAGGTGCAAGCCTATTTAAGGGCATGAGTATTTTGAAGTAAGTTCATGTCTAGTTAGATAGAGGTATTAATAGCATAACTTATGGGGATACCAAGTTTAGGGTCATCTAGGTGATTGGCCGAGATATGGGAATGGCTTATGTTTAAGTGTTCATTCTTTAATTTGGCAATCTAGGCATGGGGATTAGGACCTCAGTGCATGCTGGTTTCAACACTTAGTGGACTTCATAGGCATTCTAAAGTCGTTATGTGGTATAACAACATCATTGGTGACTTGAAATAGACCTTAATGCCATAATACATTACACCAAATAAATCTATAGCATTATTCATGAAAATTTAGGTCATAAATAAATAACAATGCTAAACTACGTGAAAAGAATTAATAACCAAGAAGATAAGCAACACCATTTATATTAACTCAAAATTGTCAATACAAAGTATAGTTTATATAAATAGAGCATGGGCTCATCTTAGAAACTACTCATGCCTAGTGGCTCATAGGCATGCTTGGTCTATACATCTATAATTCTTAACATAGTTCATGCTGGTTATAATATACTCATGGTGGCTCTTGATTTTATTAGAGCTTTGCTAACCTTAGTCACCTTTTTTTAAGTCTCTAGGTTCAATCTCATTTAAATAGGTGAAGGATCATCTTCTTTCAAGGTTGGAAGGGTGCATACTGAATGCTAAGATGTCACTGGGGGTTGTTTTAGCACTGGCTCCACTACTCTTGCACTCGGACTCTCCAACCACCACATGCAAGCACTCAACGAGATTCTCCTTCAAACCCAGGCACTAAGTAATTACCTACCAATGAGCGCAAGATCATTGAAGATTCTTCTAACTAGCACTAAAGGTTTCAAAAGAGAAATCATTTGCATGATTACCATGCATCAATATGTGTTGAGGTGGTGTAGTTCACTACCTAAGTTATAAAAAGGGGCCTAAAAGTGACTTTATGCACTTCCTCACATGTGGCTTGTTGTTCTTTCATAGCCTAAGATTCAAGTGTGACTTCTTCTATGTCCATCTCAACCTCCTCAGATTGTGATGGAGAAGAGCCGAGGAAAGTAGTTTTCACTTCAACCCAAGAAACCTACCCTTTTAGAATTAGGCATCTTGTGGGTTTTAGTGTGTCAACTTCCTATGATTGTTTCTCTTTCATCACAGTCTTTCCAAGGGTATGGGTAGGAATAGGGGAGGTGTTTATCGCAGATTATTGAGGGTTTCATGTAGTTTTCCTATGCTAGAATAATTATGTGGGGGATAGCTTCTATGGATTTTGACTATAATGGGATCATGATGGATCATCCTGGCTCGAACATTTGCTAAATGTACTACAATTTGGAATCTTAAGCCACTGTGTTGATGATGATAGAATCAGGGCAAGGTGTAACTTAATCCATAGATTTTATAGAACTTTGTTTTGGACCTAGATGGTCTACACTAATTTCTATAAAAAATATTCTTTTCTTCCTCCGCATAGAGTTCTCTGATGATATCAATTATCATCATCCTATAAACATGTTGATCATCAGTTCCCATGTACATCAAGTCATAAAGCTCATTGATTTTGAGTATGCTTGGATTATCTAACCATGTAATCTAGATATGAGTCTTCTGCCCTCGGGCACCTTGAGCTTCCATGTATCTATGATGGGTACAATGGTTTTTGAAGGTTGTGTAACTATATTTATAGGGGTTAGAATATGTGGTGGTACTATCTACAATGGGTTTTCTCTCATCATTGTGATTTCCTTTTTATTGGCAACCTTAATCTGTACCATCTACATATCTAGAAAATGTAGGAGTGGTAGATTTGGTACGTTAGGTAGTTCATGAATTTAGATGGAAATGCCCTTTGGTAGCTTTGTGAATATTGCATGTTGGCCCAAATACTACATGACATTAGGTAGTATACACAGATTAGATATGATGACCTCTACCAATTGGTGAACTTGGCTTGATGTCCAAAATAGGCACTCTTGTGGGTCTAGGTGAGATTCTAGAACTACACATTTGGTCAATAGTCGATATCAGGATGAAGTTTATCCTCAGGTGACTTCCACTATGTAAATACCAATAACAATAAAAAAAATTAGTACTCAAACATTTGCTTTGTTGTCACTAAGAATTTATCAATGTTTGAAGTAAGTTCACTAACCAAGAATTTAGGCTAGTTGAATTCCTCATTCCTATGGATCATTCAATGGGAAATATTGATGACCCCTTTTGTAGCCTACTTGGCATCCTTGGTTGTTTGCCAAAATCTATGGGAAATGCATTCTACTAGAATGTGCTCCGACACATCTTCAATGTCCTCTAGTATAATTTATCATGAGCTACAAGAGTACTTTTTTTGGATCTCTAAAAGAATGGGTGGCATTTTGGATTTGTAACAAGTGATAGATCTCTCCCTCGTAGGCATTCCTGTCAACCTTTCCATCATAGAAATATTGATGTGAATGGTTATGTCTTGGGAAAGATAAATCTTTCCCTCATTGTAGTGACCTAATAATACCTACATTACATATCGGAGTTGCCTAAAAGTAGGTAATTTGATCAAATGATCCACATCTATGTTATGGATCCTACGTGGTTGTATTAATGCTGTTGGTTACTCCCATTTGACTATGTCTAGCATAAACATTCACATCTTTGAATTATGAACAAACTCATGGCCATTCGGGTCTATGAAGTGTATTTGTCATAATTCCATGTTGATACCTATGCCCTCTAATACCTTGATGAGTTTGGATCAATCAAAGCTAGCCATTGTGCATCATTTACTTTGATGCTAAAAGGATTTACTTGGAGGTGTGAAGTTGAGACTTAGTTGAGAGTAAAAATTGCCTAGAATATTTGTAGCACTTTCATATACTTAGTAGTGAATATGAATTTAACCTCCTAAGTGCTGGATTTATAGCTTCTTGCATTGACTTTGACACTTTGCTATTTTAATTAGTTGTGTTATCACTCAATCCTTCACAAATGAGATTTAAATGAAGTGGATCCTTTCTTGATGATGTGGCATTTGTTTTATTGACATGACATTTGATTGTGGTGGTAGTTGATGCTTTTTGACTTACCACTTTAATTGGGCTTCAGTCCTACATTACTATTCTTGTATTTCTAACACTAATTCATCACTTTTTTAAAATATTTGTCAATATCCTCCTATACCTAATCATTAATTAGAATGGCTTGACTTTTAACCTCCACTATCTACTCAAAATTTAAATACACACGTCTTTCTTGGACTTAATTGATGTCCACACGTTGTACTCAGTTGGCCACCTTTTTTAATGTATCCATAGTAATGGAACCTTCTAATTAATCATGGATTCCTCATATCCCTTACCTCTATATACACACTTATATTTACCCACACATGCTAAAATAAGCACACAAAACCCAAACTATCCTGAAATCAATGCTTGCAATCATAACTGCCATCTACTTGGTGTGATATAGCACCTTTAATCTATGTTATTTTGAATTAATGGTGATAAGACTTCATCTTACAACCATTTACCCACCTAGGTAAGACATTTACCTATAGATCTTGTAGGACCACTGTTCCAAGTTGTGAAAGTTTATGGATGATGTAGGGGCCCTTCCATCTGATGTCAAGTTTTCTAGGAAAAGCTCTGAGCTTGATATCATGTAGAAGAACAAGTTGATTTACCTAGAATTCCTTTGTGCATATATTTTTATCATGTCAGGCCTTCTAGCTATGTTTGTTTACCTCTTGGGCCCATATTGTTCTATGTCTCACTTCATCCATGTGATTCAAATCCAAAAACCTTTTACTCATCGACTCTTGATTGCCCATTCGTAACACATTTATGACTCATAAATTGGGAAGCACATATTCCATAGGAATCATGGATTCTAACCCATAGACCAATTAGAATGGTGTTAACTTTGTCACATATTTATAATGCATGTGATAAGCCCATAGGACTATTAGAATCCTATCCTCCCAGTCATCTCACTTCACATCATAGATCTTAGTAATCATCTTACCTATCACTTTGTTCACAGCTTTAGCTTGGTCATTCTCTTGTGGATGATAAGCGGTACTTTTATGATGTGATATCATAAACTCATCTGTGGGGGTCTTAATGGTCTTATTTAGAAAATGAGTTCATCCACTTACCAATTTAAGAGGGTAGCTAAACCTGGTGATGATGTTCTCATACCAAAAATTGGTTGTGTCCTTTACACTACAACTTGGAGTCACAACAACTTCTACCCACTTTATAAAGTAGTATGCCATAGTGATTATGTACTTTACATTGCTATGTTTACTTGGATGGTTGATTGGTCCTAAAAATTAAATTTCCCACTATTTAAATGGATATTATGATAACATACACTATAAAGGCATCTCATTTTGTTGGTTTGGCTTCCCCATCCTTTGGCATACATCGCACTTCTATGCGACTCTCTGCATATCCTGAAATAGATAGGGCTACCAAATTCCACTTTGCAATATTTTCCTCATAGTTGCATCTCCTATGAAGTGACCTCCCATGACTCCTTGATGCATTTCATCTATTATTTTTGCATGTTCATGCTCTAGTGATACTCTCTATAACACTTCACCTTTGCCTAAGTAGTATAGAAATCCATTTATAATACTATACAAAAGAGCTTTAGTGATCAATTATTTCTTATCTCTCTATATAGTGTTTTGGGAATATCTCCTATTCTAAAAATTATGTGATCTATTATAGTTACTCCAGAATCATAATCACCCTAAATAGGTGTGCATCTAGTGACTCATCTTAGAGTTCCTCAAGTTCCTCTCAATTAGTTAGCCTGTTGAGATGGTTTGGGTTGACATTCTCTTGAACTGGTTTGACATTAATCTAGAATTGAAATTCCTAAAAAAGCATCAGCCAACGTGATATTCATCTTCCCAACAATGGCTTGTTCACTAGGTATCACAGAGCTTGATGATTAGTGAATAATTCAAATGGTGTGGCCAATAAGTAGTGCCTAGAATTTTATAGGAAAACGCTATTGCTAAGGCTTCTTGCTTTTTTGTTGTATAGTTCTTTTTTGAGGTCAATAAATTTTTGCTTATTAAGTGGATTGGATGATCCAATCCTCCTTTTCCTATCTATGTAAGTGATATTCAAATGATAAGATCTGAAGCATCTATATTCACATGAAAAGGTTTAATCTAATTTGAGAAAACTAGAATTAGACTAGTCACTAGTCTCTAATTGAAATCAACAAATGTGGCTTGATAATCCTTTATCTAGACAAACTAGACTCCTTTTCACAAAAGCTTCTCCAAAGGGGTTGATATAATGGTGTAACCCTTAATGAATTTCTAATAGTAACCTATGTGTCCTAGAAAATATCACACTTATGTTGATTTCTTGGGTGGTGTCATCCCTCAAATGACTACAATCTTAGCCTAATCTACCAAAATTCTTTTACTACACACTACATGACCTAATAAAACACCAAAGGGTGTGAAAAACAAACATTTATTCAAATTTAGTGTTATTCACAATACTCTACATCTCTCTAACATTAACTTAAGTTTTGATAAATGTTTCCTGAATAAAAAGAACACTACCTAGTCATCCAAGTACACTTTCAAGAAGTCATGGATGAAATCCTTGAACGCAGTCATCATAGCCCTAAAGAACACTACAAGTGCATTTTTGAGTCCAAATGGCATGACCTTGTAAGAGAATGAACCATATTCTATTATTAATGTGGTTTTGGTTATGTCCTCTTCTGTGATGGGTATCTGATGGTAACTGTTGAATCAATATGTAAATGAGAACACTTCATTCCCTATGATAACCTCTAAAAATTCATTCATGAAGGGAATGGGTAATTGACACAAGCATCATTGAGGATGAGATAGTCTCCATAGATGCATATCTCCCTAGTCTTCTTTATTTGTACTATCATGGGGATTACCCAATCAACTTTCTCAACCAGGAAGATAATGCCTACTTCTAACATGCAATCAATTTTAGCTTTCACTTTCATCTTCATGTTTGGGTTCAGCTTATATGGTCTGTTTTTGATTGGTCATGCGTACTCATTTAGCTCAATGTGTATCTCCCCTAAATAAAGATCAACACCTTTGAATTATATGAAGGTTTTATGAAATACATCCTAATAGTCTCAAAGAAATTTTAAAACCTCTAAGATATCTTTTTACATCTAATAGTCTTTGACATGCACCATTTTGGGTCCATCTTCTATGCCAATATTCACTATGTGTTCCTTTATTGGTTCCTAATATATCTTACATTCTTCTTTAAGAATGAAGATGTAGAGTATTCATTCTCCTTCACATTCTAAGAACTGTATATGTATCAACTTTTCTTCCTCTATTTCCTTTGTGACTGGTTCTAGCAGAGGCTCTAGCTCTCTATGGCTCAAAGAGACCCCCTATATCCATTTAATCCTCATTATATATTCTAGAGGACTACTCATCCTTTTCTTGTATCCTATGGTAGGGTTAAATCCATGTTTGGACCTCACCTTGGCCAAATTCTTGACTCTGTAGGATCTGTGTCAAATTTCTCTCTATGACTTTATACAAACCTAGTTCCCATGGTGCTAATAAGTCTTCAACTCTTTTATGGCATAGAAAGGTTTTCATCTTTTTTAAAATGACTTGTACTTTTGGGATTGTCACTCTCAAAGATGAACATTTGAATGAAATCATATTGGATCTATGTCCAATGCTTTTTTTCTCTTCTTCATTCTTGATGAATGTACCATATTGAAGGGAAAATACCTAGGGTATAGATGAAACTATGTGGACAATAGGTAGGAATGATACCCTCTTACATACATACCTCAATACACATGTAATTTTGGGTATTCACCTTCCTGATAGATAGGCCAGTCTCTTCTGATAGTCTTTTGTAACTAAAATCAAGTGATAAGCAGTCTACATATTTCTTCCCATGTTAAATTCCCATCCCTATAGATCGCCCACTAGTTCACAATAGTTCCCTTCATCACATAATCAAGGGTGTTAATCCTCTTGTTTTCATCAGGTACATATTATTGAAATCATATAATGAACTCACCAGCATCCTTCGTAGAAAAATATTGGGGTATTTGGTGCTTAGTCTCAAAGACCATTCATAAAGGTCACAACTCATAATATTCTTTTGCCTAGTTGAGTACATGGGTGTTCTGAGTCTCCACTTATTAAATAAGCTTTATCCTATGGGATAACACCCTATGGATTTATTTTTGTGTAGTATTGCTTTGTATGACCTATATGATACATAAAATCTATATCATATTGTGTTGGAGATCTTACCATCATTGATCTCACATCCT
The DNA here is from genome assembly GCA_037957365.1 of Torreya grandis. Classification (NCBI taxonomy): domain Eukaryota; kingdom Viridiplantae; phylum Streptophyta; class Pinopsida; order Cupressales; family Taxaceae; genus Torreya; species Torreya grandis. Next base: position 2,761,627 of record JARHVA010001648.1, on the reverse strand, counting down.
CCTTAACCTTCTGAGGAATATCTAGGGTATTCAACCCCATCTTGCCCAGAGCCATTTTGGGCTTAGAATCTAAGTTTGTAGAATAGTGTTTTGTATAGGACACTATACTATGTTACTCACAGAGTCTTCTACTTGTCTTTGACTACAACATTCATCCAACTAGAATTGGCACCATCATAAGGTGAGTCTGGAACTTTTGGAATGATGTAAGGCCTAGACTCAGTCTTGTTTAGATGAATGACAATGATCTTGTCTTCTTGATGAGACTTTAACTAATTCATGATTGTGTTGATCAAGTTCATGATGTTCTAGGAGATATATTCATTACAAAGCATACTTAAGAGTTTCATTAAATCCATCAGTGCAGTGACAACCCCATCGTATCTTAGTTTATGCACTATCTACCCATACATTTGTGCATCAAGATTTGCATCATCCCTTTCATTCATTCCTTTTTTTTAGATTGTATTTAAAATCCACACAGATTCTTACGTCAAACTTGTTTAAGTGGTAGGTTTAGGATATCGATCTAGTCATGCATTTTTAAAACCTAGGTCTTTAAGCATTTCCAATAGAGGTAACCTCTATTGTACATGTTATTATCTAGTTACTTCCTTTAATGTGGCATCCTCCCTCAGCTATGCATGGTTCATGTTAACATTTTTAATAGTTCTCTCCCTTTGTTGTCTTTCTAAGACATGATAGTCTTCTATATTATGTTGTTTTATCACCCTACAATATGTGCATTAATGTTGTCTCTAGGGATTTTTAGGGCAATTTATCTGCACATGGTGTAGTTATTTATAAGATAACAATGATTGGGTATCCTACACCCATTATTGCCTCATCCTCCCTATGCACCACCTCGATATCCTCCTTTACTCCCCTAAAATCCCCATCCACCTTGGTTTTATTATTGCTCAAAATTGCTAGTGCTCTGTGATGCATTCCATCCTTATTGCTATGGATAATAATTGAATGTATCCACTTGTGGTTATTGTGGGTTTACATCCCATTTTGACTATTATTCTTGATGAATTGTAGGATTCCATGGCACTTGGTATGGGTAGGTTGAAATTTATTATGGGAAGTTCTATGAGGTGATATTATAGTTCTTCATAGAAGGTAGGGTACCCATCAGTGGCTATGGTTGTTGATATGCTTCAGGGACCCAAGGTGTCACCAATGGATTCAAACTTGGTATGATATTCCCCAGGTTAGGAGTAATATGTGGCACAACTATAGATTTTTTATGTAGTAGCCATGAACACATTCTTAATGATATCCTCCTTTAGTTATTAAAGTGACTAAAAATCCTTGTCATCATGTGTATATGACTTACATAATTTATAGTACATGTTCTATGGGGTTTTGATGCACTGTTGTAAAAGATGGAACTATAAGGTTTCATGCCCTACCACTCTACATATCTTTCAAACTCCATCTTAACCCTAAGGCATTCATTTCTATAATGCCCTTGTTATCTACACTTTATGCACCATATATCTAACTTAGGTCTCTCAACCCTTCCTTAAAATTGATCCAATCTACTCAAAATATTCTATAAGTTACTTTCTACCTTAGACAATGGCACAACCACATATCCATACTCTTTAATCTGCTCCACTTGAATCGCAATGACTCTTGCATCTACTTTATCTCTGAACTAAGTTTGAGCCATGGAAAATATGATCCTTGGTCTTAAAACCTCTACAAAACAAGCAACTTTATCTTTATCCTCCAAAATAAATTCAACTTTGTTCATAACATCAGAGAATCTACGATCATAGTCACCAATGGTCTCTCGAACTACTTGTCAAATATCCTTCAAATCCTAGATTATTTGGATTGAACTCTTATTATACTTAAACACTACAATGAACCAATTCTTGACATAATCTAGGCATGCTCTAGCTTTATTTTTCCTAAAGATGAACTCTAGTGCACATCCACCCAAGGCACTGATCAATTTAAACTTCCTTATATTGTCATCAATGATTACTTTTACCTACCATTTCATGTTGTATGTAAGTATTGTTCAAGGTTTGTAGACCCATCATAGGGAGCCAGGTGTATAAAATCACCCAATTGAGCTACCATAGGGAGGTTTCCTCTAAGTATCATAATTGATTACGTTGAAACCGATGTCAAGGATGGTTGCAAGTTTATAGACTTCTATGCACTTTGAGGTGGCTCCTGATTTGGTGGTGGTTGTGATGTCTCCTCTAGTTATATAGATGTGGTAGTTGCAGAGATATCTCTATTGTTTCCTTCTTCTAACATTCAAAGTTGTGTAGTAAAATCCTTAGCCTGTGCAAGAATTAGAGGATCTATTTCTAGAGAAAATAATGTTCTTATGTTCTTCTTCTATCGATCTAAGAAACTTTATGTAACTTCATGATATGCATCCTTTTATACTTTTAGGGTGTTTCCATGAACTTCTTCTAAAATTAGTCCTTGGAAAGTGTCCTCATCTAAATTTTTATAGGAATTACTATGATTTTGAAAAAAAAATGGATTCAAGGGATGTGTGATTCCTTGGGAAATGATCCTTACCTCCAAATATGTATCTATTAAAACTTGAACATGTACTATGTCTATGAATATAAGGTAACCATTGATTTTATTTATGGGATAGTCATTTTTTGGAAACTATGAAATTTTACCCATCTATTATACTTCTATACTACTACTTTCTTATTTCATCCATGCTAAATCCTCATCACTTCCTTGTGCTCTATCTCTACTTGGTCTGGGCTCCCTGCTCTATTTCTATTCACCACACCCTTCTCCTTATCATCTCCTCTCATCCAAATCATCAATGATACTACTAATCCTTCTATTTATAGTTTCCTAAAACACACTCTATTTATTCCATCTTCTCTATTATCGTAACTCTCTTTCTAACTCTAGAGTCTTTTTTCAATCCTTTTCCTCTAGACTCTCCACGCTGGACTTAGTTTTAAACTCTACCTTTTCATCTTTGATTCATTCTCCTTATATCATACACCACCATACGCCTAAAGTGACTACTCCACTTTAATAGGAGTGAGTACCATTCCATTTTTATAGCCAACATTTTGATCAATGTCAAGAGTCATTGCAAAAAATTTCCTCTGATTCCTCTTAGAAATAGGTCCTTCACTGCATCAAAACATAAGTATCCTTGTACTATGAACTCAGTGATATATCTATCAATAGTGGTAGTTATCTAATGATTGATCACACGAGTCCAATTTGTCTCTAGATTCTATAACTTTTTTATCTTCCCCTTAGTCCACATAATGGTGTCACTTACATATGGCTGAAGATAATGATATTTAGCTTGAGCCAACCAATTAGCTAGCAGGCTCGATAATTTGCACCAAAAAATCTCATAAATTTTATTGCAAATGTGTTTTTGTATAATCTCTTATGGAGTACACCCAATTCTTTGGCCTTCCCTCTCTAAGTATTCAATATTTTTTTGGTCCACCTATCTCTCCACCTCTATTTGGGTCAAACAACATATCCATGCTCACCGTACCATTGTTAGCAAAGGTTTCTGGGTTTTACCAAAACTTGCTAATTACAGAGATAAAATGTGTGAAGTTACATCAAAATATTATAGAATGGTTTAATCAAGACTTTGAAAACACTTGTAAGGCTTATCATAGAGAATTACACTTATTTAATATCTTAATCATATGATGTAAACTACTTACATATATATAAAAGTATGCATCAGAGCAATATAATAAAGGAAATATTCATAATAACATAGAAATTCCTATGATTATACCATAAAAGAGTACAAATACTCAGAATTCATAATATAGAATCTAGTACTAGGAATTATAACAAGGAAACCTTCATAGATCAAGATCCATTTGTATCAATCCTCTATGCAAAAGCTCTTTGATCAAAATAATAATCACTATACTATTACTCACATATTCATCAATGTCAACCCTTCTATTGTATTCTTTATAAATACTTATTGGCATTAACCCCCATGGTTGTAACTTCCAGATCTACCATGCTGAGAATAGTTTTCCATATCACATTCAATGGAATCCTAAACAACAGAAATATTCTTGTAACAACTCATAATAACATGCAAATAGAATATAGTTCTAATTACTATAGGACATTCTCATACATATAATTGGGTTTACATTTACCTTTTACCGCTAACAAATACTAATGTCATTAAGTGATTTAACCATGACTTAAGACATGAAACATGTATTTAGACTTGAGAATTAGGCTACTAGGGCTATATACAATAAAAATTAGGAGAAATATGTGCTTTTCTCTCAATGTGTAATTATGACTCTAGTGATTTTCAATGTGGAATCCTCCTTTTTTGTGTAAAATGGTTTGAGATGTGTTTATATAGTCATATCCTTGAAATTCATTTGAATGGGACTCACTAAGGATGTAGGCTAACCTTTCCATAACTTTTTATTTTTTAAATTAGTTGTTATTTGGTGGGAAGGCAAGAGAAGGGCCATAGATACTAGAATGATGCACTATAGTCCCCTGGGGCATTTTAGTCTAATGGGTGATTTTGATCATGTTGAATGTTAGGCATCTCCTAAAAGATGCCTAAGGGTGATAGAACCATAAAAAACACATCTAGGGGTCATTTATCAACTTATAAAAGTGAATCTTCCATGTGCAAGGTGGTCAAAAGTGGTCAAAGGGGCCTTAAGATAGGTCTAGAGCTAAGCGTGTAAAAGAGTGGTCATAAATGCATAGTTTTAACAATAATGTTAATTTATGTGTCTAAATTTCCCCCTATTTTATTTTAGTAATGCAAAAAAGTAAAATTACTAGAGTAAAAGTAAAAAGGGTGCATACCTGAACTTACTTGTGAATAAGAGTCTTGGATGTAGGCCACAATGTTGAACTATGCTCCATGAAAATCTATAATGACACATATGTTTATCAATATTTATTTAAGATGAATATCAAAAGTGAAAGACAAGAAACTAGAGAGTCACAAGGAATGAATACACCTAATTGGGTACATGAACCATTGTGCTTTCCTAGTGAAAAAACTAGTGACTTCAGAGGGTTATGCCCTTAGGGTTTTCATTAACATTTAATAGCTTTGATCGGACTATGCATGACCCAATAATCATATATGGATGAGTGTTATTAATAAATTAAGGTGTGCTTGAATCCATCATCGCATACCCAAAGTAGTGAAGTAATTTAAAATTCTTGTATGAATCCTAATAGATAGTTATGGTGTAAAACCTAGTGTAAATAGTGAAACAACCATTACAAAGGGAATAACATTCAATTTTGGTTCAAAAATAGTGCATAAATAGTGTAATAAATGGTGCAAATATTAATTATAATCTATGTTTGGTTTTTATAGTGTGGATAATGACATGAATTTACCATTTCATCTTCAAGACTAGTGCAAAACTGAGTAATGAGGAAGAAATGTGATGCATGCATGCCTCTAAACTGATATCTAGTGCATATAGATTCTGAGACTGCATAAAATAATTTTGATTCTGATTAAACCTATGTGCTAACTATTAGCCAAAATTGGCCACCATGAAGGGGTACAATTTTAAACTTTGCTTCTAGACTTATTTACCCTTGTTAGTAGCCTTTTAAGAGTCTTGGTCTTATTATATTGGTTATAATTTGTCATGCTTTATCATAAAATGATTTATTTTCAAGTTCTTGGTCTTCTTAAGGTATATTTCATGGTCTAGAAGAGTGACCCATACCCTTAGTATTGTCATTATCCCCTACATGAAGGTATTGTTTGTGATTTGGATAGATTAAGGTGTCTTAGAAAATTTTAAGGTTAATTTGCAAAGATTAAGATATGTTTCCCCATGGTGAGATTTTTTTTTTTGAACTTCTAAGGTAGCACAATGTCCTATGGTGAAAGTGACCTTCTAGAGACAAGGTATGACAAGATGAAAGCATTATTATTTCATGTTTAACAAAGGTTAAGGTAAATTTAGAGAAATGAAGGTAATGTTTACCTTTGATAATTTGAAGAATAAAGTGAATTTTTAATTCAAGGTATTTCCTCTTCACAAATGTTCACCCAAGTAAATTTCAATGTGAAAAAGTGGTGGGACCCTACAAATATAAAGAAAGTGAAGTATAATGTAGAAATAGACTTGCCAAGAGCTCATTAAGCTACTTTTCAACATGGAGATGGTTAGTTCATGTCAAAAATGGATTTTTTTAGATATTTTATAGGTTTTTCGGGTCAAATTAGGATTTTTTCAGCATTTGTGGGTCCAAATAATGGGAAAAACATTTCATCTCCTCTATTGACCTCTTTGTAAGCTAGTGAAGGTCATTATCAAGTGTTCATTTCATGAAGAGGAAGTAAATTTGGATATATTGATCTTGGGGGTGTATATGGGCCCTCATTACCTTGAAATTATAGGCATTATTTTTAGGTTTGAAGGGTTATGCTTTATGAACAATCGTTAACAAGTTAAGAAGCCCAAAACCCTCATAAAACCTCATAGGCAAGGTTTTTTCTTATCCCAACAAGTTTGAAGGATACTATATGCACATGGTTAATTTTTGGATCTCATAATGGGTCTTAATATCCCTCTCACTTCCTTTTCAATCATATTTTAGTACATGTTAGTAACCAAAGTGATAAAATGTTGTGTTTTTGTTGTTTTTAGAAGTGGCAGGTAGGATTTTTCAAGTTGTGGCATTATTGAGCATAGAATAAGTTGTATTTGGAATGATTTTTTTTTAAATCACCTCCATAAAACCTCCTATATCCTTTTCAGGTCTCTCACAAGCACCAACAAGGTCAAATTTTAAAGAGATTAGCAATGCATGCTGATTGTGCATAAAGCTACCTATAGGTGGTGATCAAAAGTGCCAAGAAAAATAAGATTCATGGTGTTAGAGTGAATCCATAAGACTTTAAATCAATTTATAGTAATTTTTAATTTTATAATAGATTTTATTTCACCAAATAAGTGACCCAAGTCATCCACATAGTGTTTTGATTAATACATTGTTGGAGGTTTTAGGGTTGTTGAAGCTAAAAGGAGTAATGTTGCTTATAAGTTTTATTCCTCAATAAACCAATAGGAAAAGTGGTTTATTATGTATATTATTGACCTATATGGCTTAAATAATAATATTTAATTTTTATAAACTCACTCCATGACTATGTTCAGTAGAATATTCTAGGTGACAGTCCTTCAGCAATGTTGTTTGAACTCTCTCACAAAGTCTCAAGTGACAATAAGCAAAGAAAAAACCTATAAAAGAGAAAAGGTAGAAATTTTGAACTATAAAAAAGAAATATTTACTTCCTAAAACTCATAAAATTATCCCATTAACACACTCAATGCATACACAGTCCAAAAGAGCACCTACAACCTTCAAGGGTAGGAAAGAAGGTGTAATGAGCAGTCATTTTGAGGTTTTGAGTGATATCACAAGAGAAATTTGAATTTAAATACCTAAAGGTGGAAATATTAAACCTAAAATTATATATACCAATGAAACAAACTCATTATATCATCCTTGAAGAGAAATTTTAGGGTACATGCCTAAAGAGCATCAATTTATTGTTTGCCAAGTAAAACTAGGTGTTTGGAGATAATGTGAGAAGCTTTAAAGAGGTGTTTGATATTGAAAGATATTATAAAGGTTAAAATATATTATTAAAGGTATTAAGGTACCAATAAGAACATTTTAAATGTATTAAACTAAGATAAATGCAAACCTACGTGTTTGCAGACCTGCAAGTCCCCAATTTTTAAGAAAGAGAAGCTTTGCATAGAGCATGAGGTTTGAAGAGCAATTGAGGTGGGAAACGTGATAAACATGAACATATATATTTTAATAAGGTATATTTATAATTATTAAATAATATAATTAAATTAATAACCTTTTATTGAACATCTAACAAACATCAAAACTAATGAAGACCTAGAGGCCTGCTAATAGCTTTTTTCCTAAGCTTTTTTTCAAGAGTTCAAGTGAGTATGTAATGGTTTGTGTTGAGTTTTAGAGTTTGGTTGAATATATAGGTATATGAGAGAAATTAATTAACATTTAATACATTTTATAAGTTTAGATAATGATTTAAAATAACAAATGAAACCTACAACCATGATGCAATCCTCTCTCATGCACAGAATTGTGAAAATTAGCATGTTGGAGGGATTTGAAGGTTAATCATGAAAAAATAATAGTTGTAGGGGTTGATGAAATATGGTTCATACCTAATTGAGTTATTATTTTGTCTTTGAGTACCCCAAATCTCAAAATTAATTTTTCTTTGCTCTTGACTTGCTCTGGCTATGACTTTGTAAACTAGGGCTAAAAACTTAAAATTTGGCATAACTCAAGTTTAAACTCATGGAATTGCATAAATTTTTTCCATAAAACCTTATTTAGTGTTCCCAACAATATTTTTTAGGTATTGGAGATGTATTATATAGTATTTTATGGTATTTTGTATTATAGGCTTGTTTTAGGCCTAATTAGGCCTTATTGGGAAAGGAGGGTGTTGAGAAAGTGGGTCTACATTAAGAGTTGGGATATGAAATTTTGGGTGAATATGGAAAGGGATAAATGTTACTAAAATATTCCATTAGTTTTCCTAGAATACCTGTAGATCACTCAAATGGAGTATCTTTATACCAAAATAGGGCTACAAGGAATATACCTCCAAGAGAGAAAATGTGAGAATGATGAAGGAAATTACAGAATAAAAGTCAAAATATGGTGGAATTTGGATGTTAAATATGTTTCCAATGTATTCATACTCCAATAAGATGACTATTCATCTCATAATCACTCAATGGGGTAGTTTTATGTGCTCAAGGGTGAGTCACCAAGCCAAACATAACTCCTACACCACCTTGAGAAGATTGTCATCAAATGGAGTGTACACATGTTAAAGATGGAACTCATAACTATCCTTAGGCATGTTCTCTTATTTTTAACTTGTTCCATGATTTCTTCATAGCCATCATTGGATGTTGACACCTCTCTTCTCTCATTATTTCCTTCTCCTCTATGTATGTCTGATTTTTGCATTGTAAACAATCCTTTTATTGGATATGGCATAGCCCTATCCAAATAAACACTTGTTATTTTCCTATAAAATTAATAAATATGAGTTCTATACTTCTCTTATGCTTTTAACTAATGCATTTTTTTATGTTAGTGATGGTGTATACAACTTCCTCTCATTTTTCCTATCTTCTTACCTACTTGTAGGTGTTATCCATCTTTTCAAGTTACATAGAGTGATTCCAATTATATTATATGGATCAAAATTGGAAGCATTCATTAGTGTCTTTTATATCTATTTTTCAACCCCCTTATTCTATGCATCATGTTATAACCTCTATGTGAAACATTCATGCTAGAGACCCCATTTGAATTATGCAATTAGATTCAATCATAGATCATGTTCTTAGTGAATAATATGCAGGTAGAGGAGACAAATTTGGTGAATCACCTCCCTAATTTAATTTGATTTTAGTTCTCTTTCCCTTTTCCTTTGAAAGTAGTAGTTTATTAGTGATTATAAGTGATGCATCAAGGGAGCTAGCCCTAATATAAAGGTTCTCTTTAGTTATAAGGTCACCCAAAAACTTTGAAGAGTTCCCATGCTATCACTTAAGTGAGGAGGCTTGAAAAACATCCTAGTGGGTGAAAATTTTGATTATAATAGTTCTAACATGCCCATGGAACAAGGATTCTCATCCATTGAAGAGTTTTTGATGTTACTTTTCAATATATCAGCCTTTAGAGGCATGAACACAAGCATCAATGGTGATTTCAAGTGAACCACAACTTGTATAAGCAGCCCAAGTATCTAAAAATTAGAAATTGGTATGTATTCTCATCATTATTTTGGTCAAAATACATACTCTATGCCTTCACATTATTCATATCACGTTGAGAACATTCATGGATTCACCCAAAGTGGCTCTCAAATAACATGTCAACCTCACCAAGGTTATCAGCAAATTTATATTCCCTCTTCCACTCCAACTCATCTTCTTTGGTAACCTACTTGTCCCTCTAGTCAACCTTGTCAAAGTCATATTTATCCTACTCCAACCTTCTTAAGCTTAAAATAAACCCTTTTATAGATTGAAATGTAAATGATAGAGGTTAATAGAGAAGAATAATTTGGTCTGATTGTTCCTAATCTATCCATTTAGAGTGAATTACTTAAAATGATGAGGGAATTAGTGTATTTTATCAAGTCTCAGTGGGAAACTTGATTCAATATATGGAGAGTAGGTTATTGGCTCCTGAAATATTGTTAGTGGCTTATGAAAGGTAGTAAATGCAATACATTCAACATTATATGTCTCCTCCTACTACACATCAACCTTCTTTTGATCCAAACCCATCCCAAGTTTCACCATGCCCTCAATAAAGGCCCATGCCAATGCAACCTTCACCCACTCTTCCTCAAGAGCCTAAAACCATACCATCATGGAGACAATTTTGGATCATGACCCCTAATTATGTCATGCCAACCCTTGAAAAAGGTCCTTCTTCCATGCCTATCCAAATTCAAAAAAAAGAGAAGTGTATGGAGGTCAAGTCAAGAGAGTTCTTCAAGTCCTTCAATCATTTACCAAGTTAAAACTATTCATAAATCTCAAGATACATCAAATTTTGATAGAGTGATTAAGGAGTGGAAGGAAAATAAAGAAGCATCCTCAACATAATTCCCTTCTTCATATCTAGAATAATACTACAATCAATCTAGCCCACCCAAAATCTTAATCTGGAAGGACACTCTATCAAGTTTGAATAAAACTAATAAAGTTGTTTTCCCTCCCATGCTCTCCTTTTATGAAGGAGAACCTATTGCATTGAGGGAAAAATATGATTTTTTAGTTGAAAAGGAGAGTTTATCAAAAAAGTATGATGAAGTGGTTGTCCTTGAAAAACAAAATTAGTTAACTAAAAGTGAGCCTCGAGAAGGCTATGAGGAGAGTTATTCAAGTGTGTATGATGAAGAGATATTTATTGGTAGTCCCCTTAATCAAGAAGGAAGCAAATTAGTCTTCAAGGATAAAGAGGAAGATGGTATTTATGGAAGAGTGAAACTTAATATGATAGCAACCTATAATCAAAGTTATTCCATATAAAAAGGTGATGAATAAGATCCTGATCAAGTATGACAGTAGTTGTACCATAGTTTCATGGAATAAGTTGAATTTATTGGTAAGCATGTGATCCCTCTAGAACATGAAGGTGAATTCCAACATGAAGCTGTAAAAGTTGGCAGCCCCCTAGAAGAGAACAAATTAGGTTTGGTACAAGAGAAGCATGATGAATTGGACCTTGGGTGGGTAGATGAACTTCCATCATTCATGGAGGAAGAAAGAGACCAATCTTGTTGTCATGGATCTAGTCTTGATGAATGTGTTCAAGATGATCATATAATAGTGAATCAAGTTATACCTTATAATGAAGTGTGTTTTGATTTTATTGAAGAGTTTAAAGTATTTGACAAGTCTATTGTACCTAAAGAGAATGGTAAGAATGAGATGGAAGTTGGAATGCTTTCAAGTAACAAAAAAAATATTCCTTTTGGGAGGAACTAAAAAAAAATTGCTCAAGTTTAGATAGTACACATACAACCCATGAGGAGAATGTTAAGATGGTTATCTTGGCCATTGAACATGGTGAAGAGATGAGGGAGAAATATCTTGAAGAGAATATCATGATAGCTGATTTTGTTGAGTCTCGTGAACAAGTTCAAGGAGGTCTTCATTGCATGTAGCAGTCCTATTTGCACATATTCAAGGAATTCAAAAAGTTTGGTAGGTTAACACCTCTATAAGATCAGAATGAAGTTGTTGATGAGAAGTGCACAGATCTCAGTAAGCCAAAAAAATTTAAAATTCATCATTAAGAGGTTAAATTTCATGATGTATCAAGATATGATGAAGATGATTCTCTTCAAGGTGAGCAAGAGATGGAATTTGAGGAGCCAATATAAGATGAGGTTGTTTCTGCTACCCTTACAAATCAAAATGTGGTCACATTGGAGACCTCTCACATTTCCAAGGATGGACAATAGTATGAGGTAAGAGTTGAAGATAAAGATGAATTTGTATTCATTGGGGACATGTTTGATGTTGTTGATCTATTTGAAGTTAAGACAAAGACAGTTATGATCAAGAAATGAGTTTCTAAGAAAAAAATGACCTAACCAATAGATTTCACACCATTCTTATTCATCACATGAGGATGACTTAAGGAGTTTCCCTTTTGATCCAAGAGGATCAGGTCTTAAAGGTTAGTTATACATAGTATTTTCTTGTTTTATTTTCCCTAAGTGATTCTTAGAATAGTATGTGTCTTGTTTACATGGTATGTTGCTTTGGTGTGTTTGCTTCTTGTCTTATTATGTTGGCTAAGTAAATTAGTTGTTCCAATCATTTTAAGAGGTTTGCAGTCAAGTGTCAAGGTATACTTTAGTTTGTGTTAAGTTAAGGTGAATCCATAACTCAATGGAAGTAAGAAGGCAACTAGTCTAGGTGCATAGTAAGCATGTAATCCCAGGAGGTCACCAAAAATTTTACCCAAAATTGGCCACCATGAAGGGGTACAATTTTAAACTTTACTTCTAGAGTCTTTTAACCTTGTTAGTATATTTTTGAGAGCCTTGGTCTTGGACTATTGGTTATAATTTATCATGATTTATCATAAAAATATGTCTTGTCAAGTGCATGGCCACCTTAAGGTCTATTGCAAGGTCTATAAGAGTGACTCATATCCCTAGTCTTGTCTTTATCCCCTATATGAAGGTTTTCTTTGCATTTTAGAGAGAACAAGGTATCTTAGGAAAGTATAAGGTTCATTTGAAAAGATTAAAATATGTTGACCCATGGTGAGATATTGGTGTATTGACCTTCTAAGGTGGCATGATGTCTTATGGTGAAAGTGACTTTCTAGAGACAATGTATGATAAGGTAAAAACATTATTTTTTCATGTTTAGCAAAGGTTAAGGTAAATTTGGAGAAATTAAGGTAATGTTTACCTTTGCTAATTTGAAGGATAAATGCATTTTAAATTCATTAACATTTTAAAAAATCTATATCAATGTATTTCCTCTTCACTCATATTCACCTAGGTCATTTTTAACCTGCAAAAGTGATGATACCCTCCAAAGATCAAGAAAGTGAAGTATAACATATAAATAGACTTGATAATATCTCATTAAGCTATTTTTCAATGTGGAGATGGTCATTTCATGTCATAAATGGATGGTCAAATCAGGCTTGTGATAGCATTGGCAGGTCCAAATAATGAAAAACAAAATCATCTCCTCCATCAACCTCTTTGCAATCTAGTGAAGGTCATTTTTAGGTGTTCATTTCATGAAGATCAAGGAGAGTTGGATCCAGAAATATTTTGGGTGATAGGGGAATTTATTACCTTGAAATTATATGCATTATATTTAGTATTGAAGGGTTGTTGTTTATGAAAAATTGCTAACTAGTTAAGCAACCCAAAACCCTCCTAAAACCCCACAAGTAGGGTTTTTATTATTATAGTGAGTTTTTAGGATAATGGATGCACATGTTTGATTTTTTTATCTCCTTATTGGTCTTAAAATACATCTCATATATTTTACATAATCATTTGGCATGTGTGAGCAACCAAAGTGACAAAAATGTTGTGTTTTTGTTGTTTTTGGAGATGGCAGGCAGGGTTTTTCAAGTTATCACATTATTGAGCATGGAATAAGTTGTATTTGGAATAAAAACCTTGTAAATAACCACAATAAAACCTCATATATTCTCTTAATGTCTTTCACAAGTACCAACAAGGTCAAATTTTAAAGAGATTAGCAAAGCATGTTGACTATGTATAAAGTTGTCTGTAGGTGGTGATCTAAAGTGCTAAGAAAAGGAAGATTCATGGTGTTGGAGTGAATACTTGAGACTTTAAATTAATTAATATTAATTTTTAATTTTATAAGAGTTTTTAATTAACCAAAAAAGTGACCCAATTCATCCAAATAATGTTTTGATCAATACCTTATTAAAGGAGGTTTTAGGGCTATTGAAGCTAAAAGGAATAATGTTGCTTCTAAGTTTTATTACTTAAGAAAACAATAGGAAATTTTGTTTATTATGGATATTAGTGACATATATGGCTTAAATAATTATATTTAATATTTATAAACTCACTCCATAAACATGTTCAATAGAAGATTGTAGGTGACAGTCATTTAGCAATATTGTTTGAACTCTCTCACAAGGTCTCAAGTGACTATAAGAAAGGAACATACCTATACAAGCCAAAAGGTAGAAATTTTGAACTATAAAAAGTAAAAATTTACTTATTAAAACTCATAAAGTTATTCCAATAACACACTCAATGCATACATAGTCCAAAAGAGCACCTACAACCTTCAAGGGCAAGAAAGAAGTTCTAATGAGTAGTCATTTTGAGGTTTTGAGTGATAACATAGGTGAGATTTGAATTTAAATAAATAAATTTGTAAATTTTAAATTATAATATAATATATACCAATTAAAAAAACTCATAATATAATCCTTGAAGAGAATTTATAGGGTACAGGCTTAAATAACATCAATTTACTGTTTGCCAAGTACAACTAGCTATTTGGAGACAATGTGAGATGATTCAAAGAGGTGTTTGATATTGAAAAATATTATAAAGGTTAAAATATATTATTATATGGATTAAGGTACAAATAATAATATTTTATATGGATTAAACTAAGAGGAATTCATACCTACAATTCTGTAAACTTGTAGGTCCATAATGTTTAAGAAAGAGAAGATTTGCATAGAGTATGAGGTTTGAAGATAAATTAAGATATGAAGTATGATAAACATGAGAATATATATGTAAATAATGTATTTTAAGACATAAAAATAATATAATTTGATTAATAACCTTTTATTGAACCTATAACAAACATCAAAACCAATGAAGACCTACAGGCCTGCTAAAAACTCTTTTTCTAAGCTTGTTTTCAAGAGTTCAAGTGAGTATGTAATGGTTTGCATTGATTTTTTGATATTGGATGAATATATGGGTGTGTTATATAAATTAATAAATATGTAATACATTTTATAAGTTCATATAATGATTGACTAGGACAAATTAGACCTACATCCATGACACAATCCTCTCTCATGCACAAAATTGTGAAAATTAGCATCTTGGAGGGATTTGAAGGTTGATCATGAAAAAATAATGGTTTAAGAGGTTTATTAAATATGGGGAAGACATAATACAATTATTATTTTTTATTTAAGTACCCCAAATCTCAATATATGATTTTTTATTTTCTCTTGTCCTGCTCAAGCTTGTGCTTTTGTAAACCAGAGCTAGAAACTTGAAATTTGGCATAAATTGAGTTCTAACACATGGAATTACCTCAAATTTTTCCATATGACCTTATTTATTGTGATAAAAAATATTTTTTTAATGTATTTTTATGGTATCTAGTATTATAGGCTTGTTTTAGGCCCAAATAGGCCTAATTGAGAAAGGTGGGTATTGATAAAGTGGGTCTAAATTGGGAGTTGGGACATGAAATTTTGGTTAAATATATAATGGGATAAATTGTACTAAAATATTCCCATATTTTTCCTTAAATACCTATATATCACTAAAACCAAGGATCTCTATACCAAAATAGGGCTACAATGAATAGACCTCCAAGAGAGCATATGTGAGAATGGTGAAGGAAATTGCAGAACAAAAGTGGAAAGATGATATAATGTGGATTTTTAACATGTTTCCAAGGAATTTATACTCCAATAATATGATTATTCATCTCATAATTACTCCAATTTGTAGTTTCAAGTGCTCAAAGGTGAGTCACCAAGCCAAACATAACTCCTACACCACCTTGAGAAGATTGTAATCAAATAGAGCATACACATGTTGAAGATGGACCTAATAAATATCCTTGGGTATGTTCTGTTAGTTTTAACTTGTTCCATTATTTATTTATATCAATCATTTGCTCTTGACACCTTTCTTCTCTCTCTCTCTCTCCTTCCTTCTCGTATATGTATATCTGATTTTGGCATCGTAAGCAATCCTTTTACTAGATATGGCACAACCCTATCCAAATAAACACTTGTTAATTAACTTTGAAATGAATAAATATGATTTATATCCTTATCTTATGGTGTATGCAACCTCCTCTCATTATCTTATCTTCTTACCTACTTGTAGGTTTTAGCCATACTTTCAGGTTGCATAGAGTGATTCCAATAGTTTTATATGGATTAAAAGTGGAAGAATTAATTAGTGTATTTTAGACCTCTTGACTATCCCCCTTATTCTATTAATCATGTTATAGCCTCTATGTGAAACATTCATGCTTGGAGACCCCATTTTTGTGTAATTAGATTCAATTATAGTTCATGTTCTTAGTGCATAATAGGCAGGTGGAGGAGACAATTTTTTTGCATCACCTCCCTAATTTAGTTTAATATTAGTTCTTTCTCCTTTTTCCTTTGTAAGTATTAGTTTATTATTTATTATATGTGATACATCAAGGGATTTATCCCTAATCTTCAGTGATAAGGTCACCCACAACCTTTCAAGAGTTCTCATGCTATCACTTAAGTGAGGAGGCTTGAACAACTTCCTCAAGGGTGCAAATTTTGATGATAACACTAAATTCAAACAACATGACACACATGATTGCAATGAAAATGAGAAAATATGAGACAAAACCAAGTATTTATGAGTAATTCTAGAAACTAAGATTATGAAACTGCTAAATACTATTCTAATTAAACTAGTATTTTGATGAATTATGGAAATGCCTAATTTTTATGCATTTGGACAAAAGCGTTAAGAAGGACACTAGAGAAATGCTCTCCAAAATGGTGCTCTAGTCTAAAGTGAATTTTTTTTTGACTTTATGAGACTAAAACTATGTCAACTATTTAATCACTGACAAAATATGTTTGAGTACTAATTTGGGAGGCTTAGTCTCTAAGACAAACCTCTATGAATGCCCCGTATTTTGAGGTGAGTTATTGAGTTTGTGCAAGAACTTAACTCAAAATTAAAAAGATTAAGATGGATTATTATAATATAATAATGTAAATATTAATAATAATGATAACATTGGGAAGTATGACATCATCATGTATATAAATTGAACATAGTAAGAATGTAGGATACATGTATAAATAAGCATTCATAGTAATATTGTCTAGATAGATTTTAACATTTAGGCACATAAATAAATGATCTAATTGGGTATGTAACACTGATTAAAACTACTTAATAATGAATTCATGATATCCATCATGGAAATGGAAGGGATGGGTGGATGCATGAATTCCATCATGACATCAAAATCTAATAAAATAATCAAGCAAGGTGTCATTTTCATGACACACAAAATCAAAGAGTAAAAATAAATCACACAAAACACATAATAAAATGCCAAGGATCCACATAAAAGGGATGTGTTCAAATGTCACTCACATGAATAGAAGCAAGAAATAAATTCTTAGAGACACATAGAAGGACATGTTAAATTGTATACACACATATCACACACACACAAAGACATGTTCAAATTTCCTCACACGCATAGAATCAGAGACATGATGACTTAAAGCCACTCAAAAATGACATATTCAAATGTCATCAAAGTAAACAAATAATGAATATAAGAGATGAATCTAGTAAATCAATATGAAAATCATGCATGATTATGTAATTTTATCAACAAGAGATAAGTTATAATCTAAGTATATTTAGTACCCTATATAGGCAATAGTATATCATAATGTTAGTGAGTGAGCAATATCAAAATATGTAATTATAGATAAAGATCTGAGTGTATAATCAGTTATATAATGTTATAACTTGTATATAATATGCCCCTAGTGAGATAACTGATGATTATACATGTTATAGGAAGTTCGTGTGTACTCTAGAACTAAGTGGTGATAATCTAAGCTCACTAAGACAATAATAGGGTAAGGGACACTATATCAGTGCACTCTTGTCCACCAAAATGATCTATTCTAAATGTAGTTTCTGAGTATGTAATAGTTAAATTACATATAACTAAATCTAGGACTAATAGTTTGTGTAATACACAGTCACTCATGTAGACCAGTGAAGCATGTATGATATAAAATTAACTAAAACAAGTATAAAACAATGTGCACAACTAAACTAGTGTATGAAAAAGAGCATATAAGCATGTGTAGGTATTGATTTTTTAATTTTATGGAATATTTTATTGTATTGATAATTTTACATACATATGAAAAGAGTATGTACAAATTGAAACATAAAGACTAACTGATGAGTCCCGCAAGGGAATCACAATCAATAGATCATGTCTCAAGAAGAGGAATAGTAAAATTTCATGAAGGGAAAAGGCTATATTATTTTTAATAAAGTGAACTAAATTTGGAATATGAGTATTTATGTCCTTGTTTATAATGATTACCACTATTATACTAATTATTCATGCTTTTATGGGAAGCAATTATTGATATATTGTGCCTATTTTTCTCTACTGATACTAGATTTAATAAAAATGTTAGTCTGAGATACCTTTGATGAATCTAACTCATACTATGTTATTTACTTTTCTAATTTATACTTTTCAATATGTATTTAGTCCTTTGCCTTTACTATTATGCCATTACTTGTATCTTTGTGTACTAGCTAAAGACATTTTTTTGTTTATTGCTCTTATTGTGAATAAACTCTATCTTCTCTTGAAACTGTGATCATTGCACTTTCATGTTCAAATGTGACATGGTAATCATCTTTACCCATTTCCCCCCATATTTATATCATCCATGATCTTCCTAGTTCAACATTATATTGGGCCAATCTAGGACATACATTTAATACCACTGAACATGTTTTTGGCCCAATTGTTCAAGGTAACTCAATGGATCCAATAAATGATTTAGATAAAGTACTCTTATTCAAATTTTCCTTATTATATCCAAGAAATTATAAAAGTTAAATGCTATAATCATTCATCTCAATGTTTTATTGATCACAAAATTGGTGCATTGTTTACCATCTATGAGGGGATTAAGAATTAAAGGCTCTAGGAATGATGAAATCTTTTTAGTTGAATCAATTAAACTTGTGCTTGTAACATTAGATTTTGTAGGAATTTATTTCTCTCAAAGTTATTTTATTAGAAACCCTATTTTAATAATGGTTTTTTTCCTTATCTTAAATTTGATTTTGTAACTTCTCTAGTAGCAACTTCACTTTTCCTTGTTGTATCCTGTGCTTTTCAAATTATTCCCTTTGTAATTGCTCTTTTGCATATTGTGTACTCTTATTTGCTCTAATTTAGCTTATTGAATAGAAGGGTTGAACCATCTTCTAGGATAGTAGGAAATGACTTGAACTATTGAATTATGTCAGGGTCCTCCGTTAGGACTTGCTCTTCAACTTATCCTAGGCATGATGAATATGAGTCTCCTAATGAGAGATCTAGCCATGTGACAAAAATAGTTGGAAATTATTAAATAATTTGATCAAATAATTGTTGTTACTCAAAGCTGACTCTGATCTATAGGCAAGTTCATCATTGATGGTCTCTTGGTCTAAATTCAAAGAAGAATGAACACCCCCATCTAATGGTGCTTGAAACAGGTTTTCACCACTAGAATAGCCTTTATCTTTACTTTTTCACTGGTTAAAAAGTGCCTTAAAGAGGTTTTCACTTTGGGACCTCAACGTTTTACTTATTTATTTTTGGCTAAGGCTGTTCACTCACTCTGCAAAATAGGCTGCAAGATCCAATATGATTGAGAACCCTGATTTGTGATCTCCCAATGGAATGTTGTCTCTAAGGCCTAAAAAGTCATAGAATGCCTCATCATTCTAGAACTCATCAATCAATAGACTGGATTCTTGTTGGTCCCAATCTATTAGTTGGGGATAATATAATGGAAAATGATTACGATGAATGGCCAAGATAAGGGTACAAATGGCATTGTTATCAAATAGGTTGGTTTCAGCTAGGTCATCAAAGGTGAGGCTATGATCAGACTCTGGTTGGCTATTAGCATCATCATTACTGGTAACTAGTGATAGAGTTTGAATAAGATATGTGGGGTCACCCCCAATAGATTTAAATCCAATTCCATAAGGTCTTTCATACTTAGTCATGGAAATTGGCTCGATGGTTCCTTACTAATTCAGTCTGAGGCCTCTTCATTCATAATTGTAACACTCCATGATCTTATTAGGAATAGGATACTTGGCATTTTTATAAAATTTAGCTTGGTTGTCTTTGTATAACCATGATTCATCCCCTTCAAGAGGGTCACGTCTTAGGCTAGATTTTGGTACAAATGTGATAGGTCCCTTACTTTGTTCTTTTGTTGCCAAAGTATATGTGGGATGACTTTAGGTCACCCAAAGGTTTTCAAAAATTGAGGAAGATTGGAAATATGAAATGTATAATGGGTCACATACTCTCCTGGTCCATTATCTAAAATGGTGAAATGATTAGAAGCTTTCGGAGGTGGCATGTGGGAAAGGGAATCCAAGGTATTAGGATCTATGCAATTATTTGGTGAAGGATCAATAAGTGTAACTTTTCCTTTATCTTATTTGGAACTTGGATTCATATCATACTGATAATTATAGCTTTGAAATTTGGCCTCAAGATGCTTGTAGTGTTCATATGGGTGTAAATCTCCTTGAATATTCACTTCCATCCCTGAGTGGGAAAAATTGATACATTGGTGCAGCATTGACAGGACTACATGAATCTCATGTAACTAAGGCCTACCTAGAAGCATATTGTATGATAACTCAAGATCAATCACATGGAAAAGTGTATCATGGGTCAAAGGCCCAATGATAATGTTGATGTCTTAAAATGGCGCTAGATCTTAATCAACAACAATCGGAAGTTTCAAGCTGTGGGACAATGCAGCTTGAAAACAACCTCCAGATTTTAAAGAAGCTGGTCTCTTCTTTTGTATTGGGTGTTGGGGAAAAGGGATAGGAGACTAAACAGAAATGCAAAATGTAGGAATTAAAACCTAATTATGGTGATGCGCCTTAGAGTAATCCTAATCATAACCTGAGCACAATGAAACTATTATGTGATTCTATTACATTTAAGAGCAGACAAGTGCATGATCAATGTAAGAGATTGGAATAACAGAAACAGAGGCTCACAACAGGGGAGTCTTTTGCTGAGATACAAGAATTGTCAATAAAGGCATAGTGTTCAATCTTCTTAATAGAATTTTCCAATCACATTAGAGGCGTAGAAGTCATGCATAGTTATGTAGAACTTCAGACTCCAGAAAACGGGATAGAAGCAACTAACATTTCCAATCACAACACTAGAAAATCTACAGCATAGACTACTTTGCAAATGACACAGATGACATCAACAAGGGCATAGTGTTCAATTTTCTTATTGAATCTTCCAGTCATACAAAATATGTAGAAACACACACAGTCATATAAACCTTTCAACTCAGGAAAATGTAACAAAAGCAAATGATATTATTGGTCAAAAAATCTGAAAGTCTAAAACTATGAGAATTCCCCCCTCCTTTTTTTTAGATTTTACAATTCTTCTTCTTTTATATCCCCGGATGTCTCCCTATACTTTCTTTCCTATGCAATCTTCTCCGTCCTTCACTCATAAGAGACAAATAGATGATGCCTTCAATGCTGTGGGTGGCTCCAAAAATCTACCTGATGAACTGTTTCATCTACTCGAATTAACTCCAGCCGATTTTCCCTCCATTTCACTTTTGGCAACCAATACACGGAACACTCTGCTATGTTTGAAATAGGAGAGGACACTTAGTCAATTTTTTGAAAATCCCCTTGATCACCTAGAATACACCAAAAAATGACACTTGGCGCCTTCCACCTAATTCATCAAAGACACGTGGCTCTTTCCGCTCCCCTTTGGCTATGTCGTAGTATCATTAGGGGCATATATCAGACTCCTACGAATGGTGACATTTGGCAGCTTCCATAGACTTTTGAAGTAACACCCGAGACCCATCATTGTTTCATATTTGTTAATAGAGGTTGGTGATGATTAACTTGGGCGTTGACATGTGGAGACTTTCATGGCTTCAAGGAAGATAAGTGGCATCTTCCGCTTCTTCTATGGATGGAGTAGAGGGGGACCCGAAGAGTGACACTTGGTAGCATCTGCTGCTTTGTGGCGCTTAAGCAAAATAAAATGATGCCTTTGTGCATTGAATGGAAAGCATTGGACTCATGGCTTCCCGAATGCCGACATGTGGTGGCTTGTGATTTTTCTCCAAAAAGGTCTTTCAGGGCCTTCGCAACTGCCACTTGGCACTTTTCATCTTCTCTACTGCCTTATGGTGAAAGTCTCTGAATGAAGTGCGGATGTCGATATGAGACATGGATGCTGACACATGGTGCATTCCACTTAACTACTACTGGGTATGTGGCACGATTTGCCATTCTTGAAGGTTAAAAAAAGGTGACTCAAGGGATGCCAACTGTCAGCTTTGTCTCCCAGAAAGTGATGCTTGGCAGCATTCGCTTGAACTAATACTCAGGCAAAAATGAGATGAAGGAAACAAGAAGGGGAAAAAGACTTGCTCGGAGGGTGACACTTGGCAGCTTCCATTGCATCTCAACACTTGGGCAAAATGAACCGGCCCTCTGCTTCAAAATTTTATCGCTTCGCCTGAAGAACAAAAATTGTAGTGCTCAAATAAAAAATAATTAAATACGACGTAGAGTAGGAAATTACTCTATAGTTATTGGCGACTATCAAGGATTTTGAGCCTGCTCAAAAAGAAATCAACTCTCGCTTGATCAAAATTTCAAAATTTATAGCTTTAAAAGAGCTGTCTGGAAGATAGACCACTCATGGTCGGATAATCCTTCCTTTCTCTACAACTCATCAAAATCCAAATCCAAGCTAATGAGATCCTTGTGTGAAAAGGTTTGCAGGATCTGGGTAGTGGCTTTCAGCTTGGATTCTAGCTAGAAAATAGGGATTAGAACATTTTTGACCTCAGAGGTTGGAGAATCATCCCGCAAGCTCTAAAAAATTCTTTGATCCCTTTGCCTGGCTAGCATCAATGGTTGGATTTGATCCACTAGCAGCACTGTCCTTGCATCCAAAAATAGGGAAGAAAGGCCCAGTTGCACCAGATCTTCAATGTGTTGCCTCATTTCGCTGATGCCTTCTTCGATGACATCGAGACAAATTCTACAGTTGTTGGCTACGGCATTACGACTGAGCTCCTCATTGACCCGTTTCACGGTGGCCATTCTATCTAGAATCCCTACAGCTACCAATGTTGCATCCCTTGAGCTATAGAGCTTCTCCAATAAAGAATGAGAGTCTATGACTCTCTGGGAGATCGTGGCCAAAGTGCTCTATACCAAATTCTCAACCATCTTACACAGTTGCTACACGTGGCGTAGGAAGGTGAAAAGTGGCCTAAGCTATAGAATCTCCAAAGAGATTCTCTCCCATGCTGACTTGTAGAGTTCCTTCACCAGCTACACCATTATGATACCTCTTGGCCTATTGGCCAGCTTAATTGCTAGTTGCGCAGTTCGCTGCTGCTCTACCTAGAGCTGGGCTTGAAAAGCTGCACCCTTATTCTATTTTTCCAGCAACCCTTACTGTGATTAGGTAACCTACAGTTGGAGTCCTTTGATTCTTCTCTGTAATGTTGCATTTTCTTATGTTAGAGCTATTACTGCACCCTTGGCAAGTACAAGCTCTGATTTCAAAGAATCATTTTGGGCCTGAATTGCCCATTGAGTCTGGAGGGAAATAGTATCTTGCAACTATTTCTACAGACTAGCTATCTCATTGTCCTTCTGGTTTATTTGTTGGGCCAAAATATTGTAGTTTGCTTTTTTCATGGCCAGGTCAGCCTCCATCTTCTGCAGTCTCCTTGATATCCTCAAATAGTCTTCTGTGACCGTAGAAGTGGATTCGGTCATGAGCTCGACTCTATCTTGAGGCTTGAATAGGGACATGTCGATGGCCACTGCGTTCACGGTGTAGTCTTCTGGCTGCATTTGTTCACTCAACTTGGCAATATTGGGTGATAAATGGGTCACCATTAGCTGCTATTGAATGGGGTCAAATTATGACCTCAAATGTGGCATCGCTGGCACTTTATTCACTTTACTCCTCTTCTTCTCTAATCGGGCTTCTCTTGCCTTCCTTGCGGCATCAGCCTACATCTGGAAAGTGGAAGGGGACGTAATATATCCCCCTGCGAAGGGAAATCCTTGTGGCAGGCCGTATTGGAGAACCATTGGCTGGCTGGGGGTGAGTTGAAGGGGCATTTTTTTGGGAACAGAGGGGGAGAAATAGGGTAACGTTAAGGCTTGAGGCATCAAGGATGAAGTGAATTGTGAAATGGGAATGGTAGCAGTGGTGGGAGGTGTCATTTGGCTGGGTGGAGGCATGGATTGAGAGGGAGGAGGGGGAGTAATTCCTACCTGAGGAGAAGTTGCAGTGCTCTGCACTGGGTGCTATGAAGGTTGTTCTTCCTCTTCTGGGTCCAATTGGGACTGCACCCTTCCTCTCTTCCTGGGTGTTTCTGATGTTCCCACCATCTCTAAATCTCTTGTATAATAACTTGGTATGAACCTTTCACAAGATAAAAACACGCTTGCTGCAACAAATTTCACTAGGTGCCACAATCACAATGAGCAAGATAATTTCACAGGAATGCTTGAGAGTTTGTAAACTTTAAAATTTGCTAAGGGATTTTTATGGGCCTATCAAGTCCCAAATAGCATTAAATTAAGGTGACCATTAGCAAATCCTACTCAATCTTTGAGAAACAGTGAGGCAGACACATTATGTGGCGCAAGGTACTTTGGAGATTTTGAAAGATTTGGGGAAGCATTTATTGCGGCAAAAAATAAAGAAGAATTTATAAGATGCCGACTTTGCATTTAAAATGCTTATTTTAAAGGAAAAGTGGGAAAGCAAAAACAAAACAAAGCAATGTGGGAATGGAAACTACCTAACTACATTGATTACAAATCCTTATTTTCCTCCAGGATCAAAAACAAACTTTCCCACGTCCTCTTTATGATAAGCCAACTTGCATTGCCATACCAGTGATTGCAACAGATATGTCGTTGATAGAATGTTCTCTGTACCAGCCACATAGGTCTGCCTGCACTCGAATGAGTCTGAGCAAAATGTGTATTCGACACCTATGAACTCTTCTTGTCCTTGAATGCCCATCGAATACTGGTTCTTCATGTTGTTGGGTGTCATCAAGAAATCATGGGCTATTGGTTCTTCATGCTGTGCCTTTTGATATCCAATATCTTTTGGCACATCTTCTTCATATTCCAGCTTTATTTCATCATCATGCTCTTTGATGACTTCATCCTCTTGCAAGGATGAATTAAAAGGCTGGCATCTCTTCTGCATACTCATTTGAATCTCAAGGCTTTCTTCTTCATCTGAAACCATCTCAGCACCTCTTATCTCAATGACTTGGTCGAGGGAGTGTCCATGTTCCTCCATATCCTCTTGCAGAGTGAGGAAAAAATCAGAAATGATCTCCTCCTCATCAAAAGTTAAAGAAAAAGCTTGCAGCTTATCCTCTTACTCATCAAAAGGAGAGTCTATGGTGATCTCCTCCTCCTCTATACTAATGAAATCCTCTTGACTAGCCATGGATTAAACACACTCCTCTGCAAAGTTTTCAACTGCTTCATCATCCTCTTCGGTCCAACTTAGAGACTCGTCATCATGCTGAAAGATCTGGGGAGTGGTATAAGAAGTTTCTTCTGAAGAAGGCTCATAGGGATTTTCATGGAAGTGAAGAGCCTTTTGAGGAATGGTGGGGGAGAGTTGAGGAAGAAGTGAGGGTCTGGGGTCATCCTGACTTGATGCTAACATGGGATTTGCATGATTGGGGAATTGACCTTGACAATTTTGACCTTGCCCATGAATAGGGGTGGCATATGCCTGATCTGGAATTTGTGGTTGTGGATATGAAGTTTGGTAGATTTGATAAGGCTAGTTCTCATGAATGCCTAGCCTCTCTTCTATATTCAATCAATCCACACACATCTAACATTTCATATGTAAGCTCTTGCCAATATGCCCTTTCAATGGGATCCCACTCACTTTTGATCAGGTCTATTGCCTCCCTCACTTGATAGATGACCTGACAAGGAATTTCTTGACCACATCCCCTTCTGTTATCAAGCTCTAACACATATTTTTTAAATCCTAGCAATGCTTTTTTGAAAGTGAAAATAAGGTTAGGTTCAACATGGGATGAGACATATTGGGGGGACTAGGCATAAGACTGATGTGGCTCATAAAAATATGCATCCTCATTACTCTACATGATTCTAGGAGAAGCTTGTTCTCGATAAAACATATTTAGAGGAGAATAAGACTCATAGCTATGAGTTACAGAGTTGTACATACCAAATGGATTTCTTGATGATATTGCTTGATTGGCTAGTGATGCAAAGTCATTGTTGGTGTCGATAAAAACCTCCAAAGGCAGATTGGCTGAAGAATACACCAAAATTCTTCAACTCTTTGAAATATTGGTCCCATCGGGTGTGCCAAAAACTGTTGATGTCTTAAAATGGCGCTAGATCTTAATCAACAACAATGGGAAGTTTCAAGCTGTGGGACAATGCGGCTTGAAAACAACCTCTAGATTTTAAAGAAGCTGGTCTCTTCTTTTGTATTGGTTGTTGGGGAAAAGGGATAGGAGACTAAACATAAATGCAAAATGTAGGAATTAAAACCTAACTATGGTGATGTTCCTGAGAGTAATCCTAATCCTAACCTGAGCACAATGAAACTATTATGTGATTCTATTACATTTAAGAGTAGACAAGTGCATGATCAATGTAAAAGATTGGCATAACAAAAATAGAGGCTCACAATAGGGGAGTCTTTTGCTGAGATATAGGAATTTTCAACAAAGGCATAGTGTTCAATCTTCTTAATAGAATTTTCCAATCACATTAGAGGCGCATAAGTCATGCACAGTTATGTAGAACTTCAGACTCCAGAAAATGGGACAGAAGCAAATAACATTTCCAATCACAACACTAGAAAATATACAGCATAGACTACTTTGCAAATGACACAGATGATATCAACAAGGGCATAGTGTTCAATTTTCTTATTGAATCTTCCAGTCATACAAAAGATGTAGAAACACACAGAGTCATATAAACCTTTCAACCTAGGAAAATGTAACAAAAGCAAATGATATTATTGGTCAAAAGCTCTGAAAGTCTAAAACTATGAGAATTCCCCCCTCCTTTTTTTTAGATTTTATAATTCTTCTTCTTTTATATCCCTGGATGTCTCCCTATACTTTCTTTCCCACACAATCCTCTCCATCCTTCGCTCATAAGAGAAAAATAGATGGCGCCTTTAATGCTGTGGGTGGCTCCAAAAATCTACCCGATGAACTGTTTCATCTACTTGAATTAACTCCAGCTGATTTTCCCTCCATTTTGCTTTTGGCAACTGATACATGAAACACTCTGCTATGTTTGAAATAGGAGAGGACATTTAGTCAATTTTTTGAAAATCCCCTTGATCACCTAGAATACACCAAAAATGACACTTGGCACCTTTCGCCTGATTCATCGAAGACACGTGGCTCTTTCTGCTCCCATTTGGCTATGCCATAGTATCATTAGGGGCATATATCGGACTCCTATAGATGGTGACATTTGGTAGCTTCCGTAGACTTTTGAAGTAACACCCGAGACCCACCGCTGTTTCATATTTGTTAATAGAGCTTGGCCATGATTCTCTCGGGCGTTGACATGTGGAGACTTTCATGGCTTCAAGGAAGATAAGTGGCATCTTCCGCTTCTTCTTTGGATGGAGTAGAGGGGGACCCAGAGAGTGACACTTGGTAGCATCCACTACTTTGTGGTGCTTAAGCAAAATAAAATGATGCCTTTGTGTGTTGAATGGAAAGCATTGGACTCATGGCTTCCCAAATGCCGACACGTGGTGGCTTGCAATTTTTCTCCAAAAAGGTCTTTCAGGGCCTCCATAATTGCCACTTGGCACTTTCTGTCTTCTCTACTGCCTTATGGTGAAAGTCTCTGAATGAAGTGCGAACGCCAATATGAGACGCGGATGCTGACATGTGGTGTGTTCCGCTTAACTGTTACTAGGTTTGTGGCACGATCCACCATTCTTGAAGGTTACAAAAAGGTGACTCGGGGGATGCCAACTATCAGCTTTGTCTCCTGGAAAGTGATGCTTGGCAGCATCCACTTGAACTAATACTCGGGAAAAAATGAGACGAAGGAAATAAGAAGGGGAAAAATACCTGCTCGGAGGGTGACACTTGGCAGCTTCCACTGCATCTCAACACTTGGGCAAAATGAACCGGCCCTTTGCTTCAAAATTTTGCTGCTTCGCCCGAAGAACCAAAATTACAGTGCTCGAATAAAAAATAATTAAATACGACGTAGAGTAGGAAATTACTCTATAGATAACTAGAACACTAATGGTGCCTTATGATTCTCTTTATTGATTGTCATAAGCTTTGTTGGTTATTGTTTCTCATTAGAGATCTGCCATTATGTACCCAAGAAGCTTGATGAGATTTAAAGACACTATGTTAAGGTCAGATTTATTATTTATAAGGACACATTTCACTTTATGCTATCTGATACAAACTTCTATGTATAATGGGTTATTATGGAGTGGGCCAAGAGAGGACATATCACTTTGGTTGAATGTGACTTGTTGGGTTGGAGCTAGGTGTCCAACCAAAGCTTGAAAGTTATCAAGGGATATGCCACTAGCAATAGTGGATTGGGTCAAAAATTCATTCAAGATGTTTTTTTGGATTATTGACATTTTCAAAAAATCTAAAATAGAAATTTGTGTTGGTGTTTTTTGTAATTTTTCCACAATATCAAACCTGTTATCTTGGTATATAGGGAATGGTTTATTCTGAGGCTGAATGGTTGGTTGGATGACAGGTAAAGTGGTGGATGATTGTGGTCCTAGGATAGTAATCGTTGACCTTCATGTTGTGATTTCATAATTAGGATTAAATACTATACCATTGTTGCTAACTAATGTTGGGAACAGTGTGGGACCAGATAAGACAAGTCTCAATTGTTGGTGCACTTGCATGTGGTCACATGATAAGGAAAAGTTGTTGATATAAGGTATAAAAGGGGAAGTCCTAATTTTCTAGTTTGCCTATATGCATTCCTAGGTCAAAGAAGGATTATCCAAGTAATTTGGCTAAATGTTATTGTTTAGCAATGGTCTAGACTAATTAGTGTTTGGTCTAGGATTAATAGAGATGGTATTAATGCTGCCCCCTACAATATGACCTACAACCCTGTTGTAGTCATGTGCAACTGCATGGTAGGTTTGTTGGTTGTTACCATTTTGACCTTGGTTTTGTCCATTGTTCTATCATTATGGGCTCTGCTATTGATTTTGTTGATTCTACTAGTTTGGCCTTTGATTTTGATACTGTTGATTTTGCTACTACACTAGCCATTATTGTTGTTACTAATTTTTATATTGCTATTAATTGTTATGTCAGGGAAAGGGGTTTTGATAGATCCCAAGAGTTTGATTAGAAATGGAATCACCATTATCCAATTTTATCTCCCCATTCTATAACATATTCTTAATTAAATTCTTGATTTGGACACATCTTCATAGATTATGCTCATTGACTTGATGATAGTCATAGAATTTATTTTCATGGTACCAATCAGGATAAGGAATGCTTTGCAGAAAATGCTTTGGTATA
This sequence comes from Torreya grandis, assembly GCA_037957365.1. Classification (NCBI taxonomy): domain Eukaryota; kingdom Viridiplantae; phylum Streptophyta; class Pinopsida; order Cupressales; family Taxaceae; genus Torreya; species Torreya grandis. The sequence continues at coordinate 2,731,816 of JARHVA010001648.1, read as the reverse complement.
GGCTATATAATCATATTAGTGGTAGAAAACATGTTAAATATAGACTCAATAGGTTCTCCTACATCACTAAAGACATGATGTGTAGGCACGGTTCTTCTAGGAGGAGGGGTTTGCAATGGTAATAATTACTGTATTTGTTGTGTCGGTTTTGGCTATTGCACTTGTGGCATTAGTTGAGTAGGAGTAAGTTAAAAAGGTGATGCAAATGATGTTTATACTATTTTCACATGATGGGATTTGGTTACTCCATTTCCCATAATATTCGTATTATGGTTGAATTGCTTCAATCTTTCGTGGTTATTAGCTTGTGCTAGTTGCGATGCTTATGCTTGGATGGGATGTTGGTCATTTCCCTGATTGGTGCCTTGATTTTGATTAGTTGAATTAATCTTGATGACTCATTTATTGATGACCACCCTCTTGATCAAAAAAACTTTATCAATGATCTCCTTGAACATATGTGCACATTGTAGTTCCAAATGATAAGTTATCTCACGATGCAAATTTTTGGTAAACACAATGACTAATTGTTTATCTGGTAAACTATGGGTGAAATGGCTTGAAATAGCTCTCCATCATTGTAAATAACTTGTAAAACTTTCACCAATTTTTTGCTTTGCTTGCGATAAATCCACCAATGAAATCTCATGCTTGAGACTATAGGAAAAGTGCTACACAAACTTATTAAAAAGATCATCAAAATCTGTTACTGAATTTTTGGGCAACTTCAAAAACCACTCCAAGGTTTGTCTAGTCAAGTATTTTGGAATTAAAAACAAAAGGTATATGTCACTATATGCCACTGGTTGACATGCGATGAAGAATTCAGTCAAATGAGCCTTAGGGTCACCTTTTCCTTTGTATTTATCAAATTTCAGTGGTCTGTATCCTAGAGGAAATGGTATCTACAAATATTCCATGTTGAATAGATAGAAACATACATCATCAAATTTAAACTTTTTATTTTGTTTATCAGCTTGAATGGTAACAATTGTATCCTTCATCTATTATAATTATTGGGATAAAAAACTAGAAAGAATATTGGTTTGAAGGAGAATTTGGGTTTGGATAGATGGTTGGGAGGTCATAAGTGGAACGCTTTGACCAAGGTATGATGGAGCTACCTATTGGGGTACATTGGCTTGGTTGGGGAATGAACTAAAAATATGCATACATGGATTAGGATGTACCTGAAATTGCACACTTAGTTATGTGATATTCTAGTTTGGGTTGGTGATAAAGGTTTGACTTGGAGGATTTTTTGGTTGGGATGGAGGGATATAACTATACTGTGCCTATTGTGGTTGAAAAGTGACATGTTGACTAATCAAAACTTGTTATTGAGTGGGAACTTGTGGACCAAGACCCTGTCTCTAGATTTGTGGCACATTTTGAACCAACGATTGCTTATTAGGTAATTGAAAAACATGGGGACCTCCTTATTGCATGAATTCCTATGAGGAAGTGAAAGTGGGTTGCAGATTTGGCATATGTCATTAACCAATATTTGCATGTTGTTGATTAGTCATTGCTTGGTTTTGGATTGGCATATTAGTCTGTGACTAAAGAGGTATGTTCATCATTACTTAGCAAGGTGGATCAATTGTTGCCCCTGATTGAGGTGGTAATGTATTTATCCTTTGTTGCATTGATACACTATATTATGCCTATTATTGTGTAATACTACTCGTTACTTATTGAGGAGGATTAGGATTCATCACATTCTATTGTTGAGGTGTGATATCGGCCATTATTTGATTACCTAATCCCATAGGTTGTACATTTGAGGAAGCAATCTATTGAGGTTAGGGTGTAG
>JARHVA010001648.1:2070000-2125000 GCA_037957365.1 Torreya grandis | reverse complement strand
GATCATATTATTATGAGTGATGAGTTTTTGACATGCACATTTGGTGTGCACACATCAGCCACCACATAGATGCTAGTATATTTTATATAAATGTCATGTTAAATTTAAGTTATATTTGAAAATTTAATTTCAAAGATAACAATTAATTTATATAGAAATTTAATATAATATATATGTCATTTTTTATGTTACAGGAGGTGACGGTTCCTTCATCATCATAGCCAACATTTATAGCATTTGATTTGTCATAGCCATTGTTTACATATTTTAATCCAACTGTTGGGCCATCCATGACTGCATCGACCTCTATTAGGATGACACCATTTACCTATACAAAGATAAAATTATTTACATATATTTTTTTCTCTTTGCATTTATTAGGACTGTAGTTGTTTACATATATGTTTTGCTCTTTGCATGTAATTTACTTCTCTTCTCAAGAATTAATGCAAAAATAACACAATAGAAAACATAAAAGTCATGAATTGTCTTATGTTGGACCATGCATCCTTTGGATTAACATCCTATAATTCTCTTACAAGGTCACTGATTAAGGATGTAAATGTTATATTAATATCTTGTACCCATTACCCATATGGTACATTTTCTCTTTCTGTTACTTGAGGTCAATACACTATTTTACAAGAAATATATTACATGCTTCTAGGTATAGGACATTATTTATGAATAAAATATGAAGCATATTTTTCCACAAAATATTTGAAGCTTCCTCATGAATATACACCTATTATCCTAGTGGAGGTTAGCTTGGAAGTGATAATATCGTATTAAATGGGAGTCTCATTTATATACCTCTTTCCCAAAGACTTTCCTAATAATGCAAACTAAAATTCTTATGACCATATTGAATCTATAACCATAAGGACACAAACTTGACATGACTTCACATATAACATAAATACTTCCTCATATTTAATATGGGTAGACACAAATAATCCCTTTTTTCTCTTTCATGTCTATATTTGTACACCCAACATTTGTATAATACCCACACATGCGCGCGTGCACACACACACACACTCACACACACACACACCCACACACACATCTATATATTATGGTAGGCATGTGCAATAAATATCCCAAACCAATCTACTTAAACAACCATCTCCAACAAATAATGAGGAAATACTATAATCATCAATGTCATGCCCAACACATACATCCTTGTGATTAGCTAAGATTTAGCATGAGTGTCAAAACCCACCCACTAGTTGCCCAAATCATTTCTCAAAAAGGGGAGATGATTGTCAAGCATGCCTACTCTTTATTATCCTTCCTTGATAAGTGATAATAAGATCAAATTACCTTGTAAGACCATACAAAAAGGAAGTAGTTACAAGGGTCCACCTTAGTCAAACCCTTATTTTTAGACAAGTGATAAATCAACAACCAATATAGTCCAACATGTAATATAGTATAAATTGAAGATCTTGACCCAAGTATATTTATATTTATCAATTAAAAAAAAGAAACTAATATATTATATATTCCCTTTCACTAATCCTCTAATTTTGGTTTTGGTACAAGGTTGCTGCTCTAACACTTCAATATATGGCTTATCAATTCAAATCTAAGTTTATTTTCACATGCATGCTTTTCATCTTATTTCCTACAATGTGTCATTGCATTCATGTACTTATATAGATAGATATTTTATATACAAGTGCTTCTATTGATCATTTTTCTTTCCATATATAAGATTTGATACTTTATATAAAACTAAGTGATACCTTGTTTACATAAACACTTGATGGATGGAGTAAACACTCCTCCCTCTCTACGATCTGAGATAGATATAGGCATTACTTTTGTAATGTCATCTGCATAGGTGCTGATAGAGGTATATATTAGTTTTTATAATTTTGAGTTGTAAAAATAGACTTGTTTTAATAATGTTAGTACATGTACTTAGGGTATATATAACTTATGTAAATGTATTGTGTATGCAGGGTTATCCTATGATAGTTGATAGTCCCAATCAAATGTTAATAGGGGAAACTTCTCATGTTCCTCCTATATTTAAGATGCCTATTTGGACAATTGAGCTTACCATTGACTTGTTTGATCATGAAAAATAAATTGAGCAAGATCACAAGCTTGTAGTAAGTGCACATGTTTAAATAATTTTTTTTTATTAAAGTATAAAGTTAATTTCTTAACAATTGCTTGAATGCATTTTATGTTAATTTCATAATAATACTTATATTTAAACATACTTAGATATAAGCTAGATATGAGCATAGGACCCACAGTTGGACCTTGGAGTAATCCAAGGCATTGGAGGGCTCTCCATCTACTAGCAGGGCATCTCAAGGAGAGTCTTCTTTGAGGAAGGCAAAGAGAGGGAGGTCATTCAATGAATATGATGTCTTACACATGAGATGTACTTTTTTGTATGCCTATATGGTAATTAATGCATTTTTTGCATTGTATATGTGCATATGACATTCAACCAACATTACATACTATGTTGGTAGATGTAATTTTTTGTATACCTATCACAACAATCTATTTATTATTGACATTGGACACATGTGTCTATATTGTATGCCTATCATGGTAATCTATCTAATTTATATTCAATTTTTATTTCATTGTGTGTTATTATATAGTGTTGTTTTGATCTTATAAATTATTATCTATCAGATATCATATTTAATGTTGTACACATAAATGAGGATTAAAAAAATATTCTTTTCAATTCTATAAATCTCAGATCTCCCATATTTTTTTAAATTAAAGTTTTTATTTTATTGTGTGTAGTTGAAATTACTAATGACACTCTTATCACTTAGGCTTAATGGCCTTATTCTTTTTGTACCTAATTATTTTACACTTTGGAGACACTTATTGGTGTCATTAGACCTATTACAAACCTCTCACATTGATTCTCTAACTCATTTCATACATTCCATTCACAAACGTCCTCACTCTTTCACTATCTTCTCACTAGGCAATCCTCTTAGGTTTCAAGTACCAAAACTTGATATAGGTCTCAAGGAGTTAGTATTTTGTCATATATGTTCTTACATGGTCAAATAACACCTACATTAACCTATTATAATCTCTCAAACACACTTCAACATTCAATTCCATATATAGGGCACAATAAGGCACCCTACACAACAAGGCACCCTACAGGCCTGTGACAATAACATGGAGTATTAGTTTAATTTAAAATATCTCATACATATTTTAAGAGATAAAAACCTCCTTTGATTATGGAACCATAGTCAAATTCCATATATTCAATGGAATACTTGACAAGATTAATAAACAACTCTTACTTCCCTTTGTAATGTGACCGTTAACCCAAAATAGGGTATAGATAGGGTTTACTTGTTTTAGAGGACTGCATGTTGATTATTTACCATTATATTTTATATAAAAAATGATTAAAATTCCACCTCAATGATAATTATCAATCTATATATCATTATCTACACCAAAGTCATACTCCCTTCATGAGAAATAACCATTTACTTTCATATTGGATTGTCATAGGCAAAACATGGTATATGGGTATATGTCTTACTCATTTCTCTATAGGTATGTATAGGTTCAACATGTTAAAAAATAATATAATGATGAATAAAAAATTACCAATCTTGTGGAATCACTCCAAGCTCTCTCACTTGATTGTGACCTACAATCACTTCTTGGTTACCACCTATAGTCATTCATCCACCTACAACCTTACACAAATGACAACATATTCATGGCCTCACGAACCTTCAAATATAACACAAAAATAATGCAATCACATCCAATAAATGGATAATCCACAACAAGTCACTTTCTAGGTCAATAGGTTAATTACTCAATACCACCTAATAGGTCAATAGGTCAATTACCGCCTAATAGGTCAATAGCTCAAAGTTATCAAAGTTGTCAAAATCATAAAAGTTATCAAATTTGTCAATATTTCAATAGTTTAATTAATAAATACCACCTAATATTCCAATGTTAAATAGGTCAATAGGTCAATTACCACCTAATAGGTCAATAGATCAAAGTTGTCAAAATTGTCAAAGTTGTCAAAATTATCAAAGTTTTCAAAGTTGTCAATAGGTCAAAGTTATCAAAATTGTCAAAGTTATCAAAGTTATCAAAATTGTCAAATTTTTCAAGGTTTTCAAGTTTTCAATAGGTCAATAGGTCAATTACTCATTAAGTTTCTAGGTCTCTACTTTAAGTTGTCAAAGTTATTAAAATTATCAAAGTTATCAAAGTTGTCAAAGTTCAAGTTATCGTTGCATAAATCTAGTTCTGATGTTTTTTGAGTCAAAAATGGCATCACCAAAAAAATTGGGGGGGGGGTGTGGATAACATCTAATACTAGGTTATTAACCTACCTTCAGGCTCGATCGACAAACACGCCACCCATTCTAGGCTCAAGAACACCTTTCCCAATATAATAAAAATGCAATTTTTAGCCTAAGTTTAAACATGCATAAAATGAAAAATTTAAGTCATTTATATGAATTTTAAAATCACTAGCATACCTATTTAATCCCTTAATCACACCCTAGATCACTTAGGTGGAAGCTTCAAGATCAATCCGTTAGACAAGTTACAATGATGGGTCCAAAAATGCAAGTTTTTGTCAGTGAACAAGTAACTTCTTGAGCTCCAATTGGAATTTATACTACTAGGACCTCCACCTATGAATATATAAATTTGATCATGTATATATATGAAAATTACATGTTTACACACTACCACGATGTTTGAATCCATCCAAAAGTGTATTTTTACTACTATTCTAGAGAGTGGAAACACTAACAACAAATGTAATCAAAGTTCAAGTTGTGGTTGTAGAACTCTAATTCTGATGCTTCCTAAGTGAAAAATGACTATATAAAAACATATAGTGGGTAGATAATATTTAGGACTAGGTTAGTGACCTCCTGTCAGGCCTGATTGACAAACCCACCACCCATTCTAGCCTCAAGAACCAATACAAGAAAAATGCAAATTTTTAGCCTAAGTTCAAACATGCATAAAATAAAAATTATGAGTCATATCCATGAACCGTTAGATCCCTCATGTACCTATATAATCCATATAATGATACTCCAAATCACTCAAGTCAAATCTTTGATATCAATCTGTTAGATAAGTTGCAGTGACGGGTCCAAAAATACAAGTTTTTGTCAGTGAACAAGCAACTTCTTGATCTCCAACTGGTATTTCTACCTCTGAGACCACCTATAAATATATTAATTTTATCACCTATATATATGAAAATTACATGTTATCACACCATCATGATGTTTGAATCCACTCGAAAGTGCATTTTCACTACCGTTCTAGAGAGCGGAAACACTGACAACAAATGTTGTCAAAGTTCTAGTTGTGGTTGTAGAACTCTAATTTAGATTCTTCCTGAGTGAAAACTAACATGTCAACACATTAAGGGGGTATATAAAGTATATTAACAAGTTCTTGGCATCCCTTTAGGCTCGATTGACAAACCCACCACCCATTCTGGCCTCAAGAACACCCTTCCCAATATAAGAAAAATATATTTTTTAAGCCTAAGTTCAAACATGCATAAAATGAAAATTGTGAGTCATTTACATGAAATTTCAGATCCCTTCCATACCTATTTAACCCCTATAATCTCACCCTAGATCACTTAAGTTTAATCTTTGAGATCAATCCGTTAGATAAGTTGCAGTGATGGGTTCAAAAATGCAAGTTTTTATCAGTGAACAAACAACTTCTTGAGCTCCAAATGGAATTTCTACCTTCAAGACCTCCACCTAAAAATATATCACTTTGATCATGTCTAGATAGGAAAATTACATGTTATCACACCATCATGATGTTTTAATCCACATGAAAGTGCATTTTCACTACCATTTTTAAGACTAGAAACATTGACAACAAATGTTGTCAAAGTTCAAGTTATGGTTGCAAAACTTTAATTTAGATGCTTATTGAGTGAAAAATGACACCAATAACACATATAAGGAGATGAATGAAGTATAATAATAGGTTATTGGCCTCCCATTAGGCTTGATCGATAAACCCACCACCTATTTTGGCCTTAAGAACACCCTTCCCAATACAAGAAAAATACAAATTTTTAGCCTAAGTTGAAACATGCATAAAATAAAAATAGTAAGTCATTTATATGAACCATTATATCCCTCTCATACCTATTTAATCCCTCTAATTATACCTTAGAGAACTCAATTGGAAGCTTCGAGATCAATCCATTAGACAAGTTGCAGTGATGGGTCCAAAAATGTAAATTTTTGTCAATGAACAAGCAACTTCTTGAGATCCAACTAACATTTCTACCTCTGAGACCCCCACCTACAAATATATCACTTTGATCACATCTAGATAGGCAAATTAAATTTTATCACATTGCCATGATGTTTGAATCCACCAAAAAATGCATTTTCACTACCGTTCTAGAGAGCGGAAACACTGACAAAAAATGTTGTCAAAGTTCAAGTTGTGGTTGCAGTACTCTGATTCAAATGCTTCCTGAGTGAAAATTAACACCGCTAACACGTCCATAGGGGGAGAATAACATCGAGGAATAGTTTATTTTCTTTTAGTTAGGCCCTATTAACAAACCACCGCCTATTTGACCTCAAGAACACCCTTCCCAATACAATAAAAATGCATTTTTTAAGCCTAAGTTCAAATACCCATAAAACCTAAGCTTCTCTTAGCTTCAAGAATATAGAATTCGTTACAGACAATGCCAACCATGTGAAGGTGGAAGCTTATTTGGAACTATTAACCTACAAAAAATTGTAAGTAATTAAAAATTAAATTTATATATGTACTACCTAGAAAATAAAAAAACATTTGGTAAAATTGATTACATCTACATTTGAAAAGTCAATATACCTCCGTCTTTCAATCCAAAAAACCATTAGGATCTGCTCTAACCTTGATAGTATCAAGAATAGCTTCATGGTCTGACTCTTGAACTTTCCATAGTTTCCTGTTTAATGGCCTCCTATGATACTTTTGTAATTAAATATTTGATGCAAGAATCAAATTTGAATAATGTAGTATCTTCTTGTGCATTTCAAAATATTCAAACAACCATTGATCTAAATTTTTTATAAAAAATCATTGAAGCCAAGTTTCAATGACTAACACTGACCCAGTGGGATAGTCAATGTTTTTTCCATCTATAATTGGGGAAGTTAATTTTTTCTCTCTACACATCGACACAAGTAGTAATCAGTGCCTTCTTCATTATATTCATCTGTAATAATTAAAAAAACATGCATTGTATAAAAAAAACCATTTCTAACAATAATATGAAGATATATTTAATGAGAATAAATTATACATAATAAACAATATTCTACCTAGTTGCACTAGATTAGATACATGGTCAAAGTCATCTGATGATGTCATATTTGTAAGTTGTAATGTTGTTAGAACCTAATATGTGTTGATTGGATTTAAAGGTTTGGAACTCCATTCATCCACCCACTTTTGTGATTCACACTCATTTTAAACAGAGTCTACACATGTAGAACAAAAACATGCCAAATGTCTTGTATGAACAGTCCAAGAACTTGCATTTGAGCTAAAAAAAGAGTGAAGGTCACTTAAACCCGTTAGATTCATACATGTTGTCTCCCAAAAATAACAGTCATTTTTGGAACAACATTTCAATTATTTTGGTTCTACAAACCAAAATAATATCTTCCATTTTCAAAATTTGTCTTAGATATTCAGATTTCTCATTTTCAAAGCTTCTCAAAAAATCTACGGACTCTGCAGGGTTAAATCTATAGACTCTGCAGGCTTGAATCTATGGACTCAGCATGAATAAAAATCTACGAACTCTATAGGAAAAGGAAAATCTACATACTTCTGCAGGCGGTTTTCAGTCAAAAGAATTGATTTTCAACATTTGTTCATTTTCCGGGATTGGTTCAATTAAAAATCTTCATCGGCAAGCATCTGAATATAAAAGGAGACCTGAATCATTGAACCGTTGAACCAATTTGGTTTAAAGGTTCAACGGGTTCAAAGTTCAACAAGTTCAATGTCATTGGTAAAAGTTAAAAGCTTCATAAAGATTCAAAGTTTAGTCACTTCAACAGGTTCATCGGCTTCCAAACATTTGGTCAAATCAAAATGACTTGAACCATTGAACCATTGAACCAATTGGGTTCAAAGGTTCAACGGGTTCAAAGGTTCAACAGTCGATTCAACCAAAGGAACAGTTCAATTGCTCGGTTCAACCAAGCAGTTCAATGCTTTATTTCACTCAGATGGTTCATTTCCTTTATTTCAGCATCTTTTGGTTCAATCATTTGGTTTGTCAGTCAGTTCAAGGCTTTTGTTGAACCATTAAACCAAATTTTTGGTTCAACGTCTTGGTTCAACGAAAAGCTTCAACAACAAGTTTATCGCTTTTTGGTTCAAAAGGTGCTTGGCGTGCTTCGTTGAACCGTTGAACCAGTTCAACGGACAGGTTCAATCAAATGATTCAACTCTCAATTCAAAGGCAAGTACAAATATTTGGTTTAATGCTTAGTTTATAGGCCTATTTTATTCATTGAACCATTAGCTTGAACCATTGGCTTGAACCATTTTGGTTCAATGCCTTGGTTCAACCGATTAGTTCAATGTATTGGTTCAATGGCAAAAAGTGCATTCAATGGTTCATCGACTGTTTGCTTCAAAGGCTTGGCGCGCTTCATTAAACCTTTGAACTGGTTCAACAAATGGTTCATCGACTAAGTTCAAAGGGACGATTCAATGCTAAATAACTTTTCCAAAGGACAAGTGCCCTTGTGGAGGACACTTCATCGACCAAGCACCCTTCGGCTTGTTCAAGGCCTGGGGGAATTTTCTGTGAACTTTTTGTCTGCGAAAATTTTCCCTGGGGAAAATGTCCGTGGGAAACGTTCAAAGGGAATGGCTCGAGGAAAAGCCTGGGGGAAATTTGCGAAGGGCCAATGAAGGACCCCGAAGGGCAAGTGCCCTTGCGGGGAACTCTCGGTCATTAATTTGAGGATACTTCTCGAAGCTGAAGGATCATTTCTCAAGGCCCAAAAGGGCAAAGTCCAATCTGGAAAAGTGCCAAGTGGAAAGCCAAAAGAAGACCAAGGGGTGACGCGCCTGAACACGTCAAATTTAACACAGTCAACTATCCATTGGAAACACAGTGACGGGCGCGTATATGTCAAATTAAAGACAATAAAATAACTGTTGATCCTTTGAACATACAGAACAGAATACATTCACAATTTTCAAGGCCAAGACTAGCAGAAAGCAGGGAAGGAACAAAACAACAACTGAATCCAGGACCCGATTCAATTAATTAGAAAAGGAGGAACGATGAAGATAAGATCAGACCGCCAGACAGACATTGAAAGTTGTAAAACTTTCAATTTCACAACTTATCTATCTACATTGAGAAGATCAAATGGGTAAAAGGCCCCAAAGTTCCAGCTTGTCTTCCTAACATTTCCCAAAGCATCATGATGTATTACTGTTCCTGAGTCCTTCTTGAAAGTTGCTATATAAGGGACTTCCTATCATTTTAAAATCATCTTCTTTTTGATAATATGAACGAAACTCTACCAAAATTGAGAGGCATCATTGAGACTTTGTGCTCAGTCTGTTTATCATATTTTGTTAATGAAAACAAGGGACTCTTTTAGACTTTGTGCTGTGATATCTTGTTTGTTTCATTGATCTAATAAGCAGGATTAGTAAATTTGTCAAGAAGGTGTCTTGAAGAATCAACTATGGAGAGACTTTGTGCTCCCATAGCTGCCTTCAGTGTGTTTGTTTTTTCATTGCTTTGTAAAAAACTTTGAAAAGACTTTGAGCTTTCATTGTTCTTCGTATATCACTCTTGAGTATTTCATGTGCAGACTTTATGCTGTGTCTTGATTTGCTGGTTATCATACTTTAGTCATATTCTGCTTTTATTTCTAGGAGTACTCTTGTGGCTGGTTGAACAGTTCTTTTGAAAAAAGAGGAGTGTTGTCTATCATTCTCTTGAGTTCTTCCTTTGTTTTGTATACATCACCTTTGAAGAAAGAGAGATGGATGTCTGGTCCTACCCTTGAGTATTATTTTTTGTTCATATATATACATAGCATATCCATAGAGAACCTCCCCTTGATGAGAGGAGAGAACAGTCTCCTTCTGAAGTGATAAATTTACACATTATGATGACTAATCTTTTTGGTTTGGCTGATAAGACCTATTTTGTTTACTAGTACGCTGATAGACAAAATATTCAACCAACAATTTTTGGTGACTCCGCTAGGGATATACCCATTATCCATTTATAGTCTATCCATTCTATTCACCTCTACACTAACAAGAAAAGAATGCACAGTTTAAAGCCTAAAGCTTTAACTGAAGTAAAGTCAATTCTTTTCAAATTTTGTTTTACAAATTTGGAAGATTCAAGGTATACACGAAGCCAAAGGGCTAAAGGTGTCATTGATCTTGTGTTTGAGATGGTACAACAAAGTGATTTTGATCTGCTTCCTTCACCATTTCATCTGCAATGAACCAAGAGCTTCCCTCCTACTAAATCCAGATCTCCATTACCAGGCAAAATATCAACTTCTATTGTTGATAAAACTATGCCTGTAATTACCCCTTTGATATTTGTTATCCCTCCTTTTCAATACCCTATAATGGTGTTTAAGGCCCCTGGGGTAATGCTTTTGGCCATCTCAATCTTACTCCTCCTCTACATGAACTTCCACGCAGTTCTGGGAAGAATTTCTTGAAATTCCATGGTGATAGGAAAGTTCATCTTTATGAACATATTGCAGCATTCAGTATAGCTTGTGGAGTAATTGGGGTAGAGTTTGAAGATGTAGCAATTAGGCTCTTTGTTGAAACACTACAAGGTCCTACTGCAGATTGGTTTTACCATTTACAGGCTTGATCTATGACTAATTGGAATACTTTGAAAGCTAAGTTTGAAGCCAGATTCAAACTTGCAAAAGATGCACATACACTTGTGGCTCAACTTACACAAATGAAAAAAGATCCGCATGAGCCTATGAGAGACTTCATAGCTAAATTTGATAAGTTGAGAAACAAAATTCCTATGATTGCCAGACCTACAGCTGAAAACTTTAAATGCTTTTTCATTAATTCTCAGCTACCTAAAGTCAATTTCCTCTTGAGATGTGCTGGCCAAATAGATCTAGCTGCAACTCAACTTTTGATCACTGAAGTAGAAGATGATCTCATCTTAGTAGGGAAAATAAGAAGAGATCCCAATAGAAATAGAGCTTCATCATCATCCAAATTTGCATCTACAAGCACTACAAATCCAATGGTGTATAAATTAGCGAATGAGCTCCTTGCACTCAAAAAACAAATGGCTCAATGAATGTCTTCTGCTCCTACATACAAAAGAACATTCCCAAATCAATCATATCAAGGCAATGTTGCCAGAAACCAAGGACAACAAAATCGCCTTCCTCCTCCACAAGGAAAACTTGCCTTGGAATCTCCTCTAACTAATTCAGCAATGGGATATCTTGAGACAGAATCAGACTTTTCTTATTAGCCTGAATTAAATCAAGAAAATGATGCTGATATCATTGAAGACAGTCAAGAAGAATCAGCTGACGACTCCCACATTAGTTTCCTAAATTATCAAGATGAACTCGAAAGCAAAGGATAAGCTTTAGATGGATCATATGCAGTGTTTACCAGGTCCAAGAACCAATTAGTCCAGCAGGCTGATAAAGGAAAGATAGAAGAGCAATCACAGCCAGCAGTCACAATTGCCAAGCGTGGGACAGTTCTGCCCTTTTAACTAAAAGATCCAGTAATCGCTCAAAAGGTAAACACATCTGCTGCGCCTTCCCCTTCTACTTCTAATTTTCAAACTAGTATACCTCCCATCCCTTCTAAAACTCAGAAAGATAAAGTACCTTTCTCTGTACCTAGTTTGATTCAGCCATTTGACATAATTGATCATGTCAAAAAGACAAAAATACAAATGTCTGAATTTGAGTACTTGCAGTCCAATCTAGATCAATTGAATAAGCTGGTTCAATATGTTAAAAATCATATCATCCCTGTAGTACAAAAGGCCAAAAAAGTGAATTTTGATTCCCCAATAAATACGCCTAGTCTAAATAATCTGATTATTACTCCTCCAGCTATTTCTAGAAAAATAGAACCCTTCTATGTTTCCCTGTTAATCAATGGCCATAAGCTGAGTAATTGTATAAAGACTCAGGCACATCTAACAATGTTATGCCTACCAAATTTGCCGAGTCTCTTGGTCTCACATTGACCAAGACATTTGATAGATGTTTCTCCATGGAGAAAAAACAAGTGCCATTGCTGGGGCAGATCAAAGATGCCCAATTTGCATTTGTAGCCTTTCCATACAAGAGGATTAAAATGACTGTATTAGTGGCTAAAGTCCCAACGTCTTATGGTATTTTACTTGGATGGAATTTCTATAAGGAAATGGGAAGAGAGCTGAACATGGATCTATCTGAGGCAAGGATCCCTGTACAGGGCATGATGAAGAGATTACTTCCTAAAAAGGAAGCAAAGTATGTAGTCACCATGACGTCAGCTCTTGAATCTCAAATCCTTTTTGAATCCATACGTATGGGTAATTAATTTTTATATACAGATCATGAAGAAAGACCCTCCATCTCTGATGAAGGAAAGTCTAAAGTAAAGCCAGTGTCTGATGAGATTTGGACTCTAGAATTTGACGGTAGTTGTTCCTCTTCTGGTTCTGAAGCCAGAATTTTTTTGATATCTCTTCAAGGAGATATGTTCCCTTCATCATATAAGTTACAGTTCAGCAACACAAATAATACAGCTGAATATGAATCACTGTTGCTGGGCATGAAGGCTGCTCAAGAAAGAGGCATCAAGTGTCTTCATGCTAAAGAGGATGCCAAATTAGTGGTCTGCCAAGTGAGAAATTCATATCAGACCAAGAATGAAAGGCTGCACCATTACCGTAATCTTGTTTGGGATCAAATTGAAAGCTTTAATGCTTTCAACATTTCTTCCATTCCAAGAGAATCCAATGATAGAGCTAATGCACTTGTTGTTTCAAGAACTCTTTTAGTTCCACATTCTGATTTTAAAGAAGCCAAATATACCTTTGAGCTGATCTATAGGCCGAGTGATAATGCTGATCATTGGCAAATTTTCAATGATGATAATCAGATCATTGCCTTTTTGGAAAGAAAAGACAATTTTGAACAGCTGTATTTTGAACACAGCGAATCTCAGAAGTCTGAATTAATTTTTGAATCTAGTTTAGATGTAAATGAAGAGTTTATACAGCTGAAAGAAAATAAAATTCCTAAAGGCTTGGTTTCTCTCAAAATACTGTTTGACAAGCATGATAGATTCGTCAAGCAACAATAGACAGATTCAAATTTCTCTCAGGGATTTGACCAAGTGAATCTGACCAACGAAGAAAATCCAAAAATGGTCAACATTGGTAAGTGTTGTACACCTGAAGAAAAATTCAAATTTACTTCTTTGCTTCGTCAATACATTGATGTCTTGGCATATTCATACGAAGATCTGAAGTCTTTCAGTCCTGATGAAATCCATCATCATATTCCTCTCAAGGTTGATTCAATGCCTTACAAGCAGAAATCCAGACAATACAATTCGAAGATTTTAGGTACAATTATGTCTGAGATTTAAAAAATGTTAAATGCTAGAATTGTTTTTCCAATCCATCAATCTACATGGATTACAAATATAGTTCCTGTAAGGAAGAAAAATGGAAAAATCCGCATTTGTGTTGATTTATGGAATGTAAATTAGTCTTCTCTGAAAGACAATTACCCTTTGCCAATCATGGACCAAGTGCTCCAAACAGTAACAGGATCAGAAATGTTATCAATGTTGGATGGCTTCTCAGGTTATAACCAAGTTGAAGTTGCTGAACCTGATCAACACAAGACTGCATTCATCACTCTTTGGGGTACTTTTGCATACAAAAGAATGCCTTTTGGATTAATAAATGCTGGTGCTACCTTTTAGTGAGCTATAAATATGGCTTTTAAAGATGAAATTGGCAAATTCATAGTTGTATATCTTGATGATTTAACTATCTTTTCAAAGTGCTGATCTGATCATATGTGCCACTTGCAACAAGTGCTGGAGCGCTGTCAAAAAAATGGTATTTCTTTGAATCCTAAAAAGTCTGTTTTTGGAGTGATAGAAGGAAAACTCCTTGGACACATTGTGTCCAAAGAAGGCATAAAGATTGACTCAGACAGCGTCAAGTCTATTCAAGAGTTGAATTTGCCTGCAAGTAAGAATGTTATTCACTCTTTCTTCAAAAAAGTCAATTTATTACAAAGATTCATCCCCAAATTTACTGAGAAGACAAGACACATTGTAAATATGATGAAAGGAAAGACTACCTTCAGCTGGACCAAAGAAGGCAAAGTAGCATTTCAAGATATCAAAGTCGCTATTGCTCACGCCCCTACCTTGGTCTACCCAGATTACCACAGAGATTTCACTATATACAGCTATGCATCTGAGCATACTCTTTCAGCTATTCTTGTCCAGCAAGACAAAGAAGGTATGGAATCTCCCATCTCTTTCATGAGTTTCCCTCTAAAAACTCATGAATTGAAGTATTCGAATATAGAGAAGCACGCCTATGCCTTGGTAAAAGCAGTCAAACACTTTTGCTTCTATATCTTGAATTCACATACTACTGCCTTAGTTTCTGACAATACAGTCAAGTCTATTTTAACTCTGTAGGAGTTTGGCATAAAGAGAGGTAATTGGATTGCAAAGATCCAAGAATTTGATTTGGATATCAAGCCAACAAAGCTGGTCAGAGGTATAGGTCTTTGTCAATTAATGGTTGATAATAAGCTAGAAGATACACAACTTGAAGAAGCTAAAGTAGACAATATGCCAACAATCTTTTTTGTTTCTATTACCAATGAATGGTATTCATATATTGCCTATTTTATGACTTATGGAGAATGTCCTGCTCATTTGTCTTACAAAGAGAGGAGAACCATCATATTGAAAGCTACCAATTTTGTCCTTTAGGACAACGGCCTGTACAAAAGAAACATATATGGAGTTTTTCTTCGTTGTGTAGACAAAGAACAACAGATTCAACTCTTGAAATCTTTCCATAATCTACCTTGTGGAGGACATTTTTCCGCTCCTGTGACTGCTCACAAAATTCTGAGAGCCAAGTATTATTGGCTGACTCTTTTCCAAGATGCACATAAATGGGTAGGGAAATGTGAACTTTGCTAGCAATTTGTTGGAAGACCCAAGTTGGCTGCTCTGCCTCTTAAGCCAGTAATCATAGAGGAACCTTTCCAACAGTGGAGACTTGATTTTATTGGGACAATAAATCCATCATCAAGCACTGGACATGATTATGTCCTTACAGTGATTGATTATTTCACTAAGTGGGTAGAAGCAATCCCAACAAAGCATGCTACCTCAGAAGTTGTATGCAACTTCCTGAAAGAGAACATCATTTCCAGATTTGGAGTCCCACTCAAAATTATTACTGATAATGCAGCTTGTTTCACCTCTCAAGAAATCACACAATTCTATTTTTACTATGGAATTACGCTCTCTGATTCTTCTGATTATTTTCTGCAAGGGAATGGACAAGCTGAATCCAGCAATAAAAATATGGTAACTATTATCAAGAAACTTGCAGATGATAATCAAAGGATGTGGCACAAAGCATTAGTAGACGCTCTGTGGGCTGACAGGATCATGCCAAAAAGGGCAATTGGTATGTCCCTTTTTCAACTTCTCTACGGTATTAATGCTGAGATACCAATCACTTTAGAGTTACCAGCCTTGAAATTGGTGAAGGCTATTGAAGATCAGACATATGAGAGTTCTCTTGACAAAATAATCATGTGCTTGACTCAGCTGGAAGAATAAAGAACCATGGTGGTGGACAGAATTGCTGTTCATCAAAATCTGATAAAGAAACTTTTTGATCAGAAACCCAGAAATCGTGATTTTCAGATTGGGGATAAAGTCCTACTGTTTGACAAAAGAAGAGAGCCAAAAGGGATGCATGGAAATTTTGACTCCCTTTGGAGAGGCCCATTCACAATTCACCAACACATGGGTGAAAATAGATTTTTGTTGAAATACCAAGATGGCACGCTCTTTTCTCTGCCCCATAATGGGCAGCATCTGAAACACTTCAATTCTTGAAGTGTCAGATCATTGCCTCTGTATATATGTATACTTGTACAGTTTTAATTTCTGTTTTATTTTGTTTGTTTTCATTCTTGTTGCCTTTCATTTCTAGAAAGCATGACTCTGAAGCCCAATGGTACACCTGAAGACACTAGAGTTTTTGAATTTCTACTCCTTCCAATTCATTTTGCAATTGACAGAAGTTCCCCAACTGGAGCCAGTTATTGTCTCCCATAAATAATAGTCATTTTTGGAACAACATTTGAATTATTTTGGTTCTACAAACCAAAATAATATCTTCCATTTTCAAAATTTGTCTTAGATATTCAGATTTCTCATTTTCAAATCTTCTCAAAAAATCTACGGACTCTGCAAGCTTGAATCTACGGACTCAGTAGGAAGAAAAATCTACGGACTCTACAGGAAAAGGAAAATCTACAGACTTCTGCAGGCAGTTTTTAGTCAAAAGAATTGATTTTCAACATTTGTTCATTTTCCAGGATTGGTTCAAAGTTTTGGTTCAATTGAAAATCTTCATCGGCAAACATCTAAATATAAAAGGAGACCTAAATCATTGAACCGTTGAACCATTGAACCAATTTGGTTCAAAGGTTCAATGGGTTCAAAGTTCAACAAGTTCAATGTCATTGGTAAAAGTTAAGCGTTTCATAAAGGTTCAAAGTTCAATTGCTTCAACAGGTTCATCGACTTCCAAACATTTGGTCAAATCAAAATGACTTGAATTGTTGAACAATTGAACCAATTGGGTTCAAAGGTTCAACGGGTTCAAAGGTTCAACAGTCGATTCAACCAAAGGAATAGTTCAATTGCTTGGTTCAACCAAGCAATTCAATGATTTATTTCACTCAAATGGTTCATTTCCTTTGTTTCAACGTCTTTTGGTTCAATCATTTGGTTTGTCAGTCGGTTCAAGGCTTTCGTTGAACCGTTGAACCAAATTTTTGGTTCAACGTCTTGGTTCAACAGAAAGTTTCAACAGCAGGTTTATCGCTTTTTGGTTCAAAAGGTGCTTGGTGTACTTCATTGAATCGTTGAACTAGTTAAACGGATAGGTTCAATCAAATGGTTCAACTCTCAGTTTAAAGGCAAGTACAAATATTTGGTTCAATGCTTAGTTTATAGGTCTATTTTATTTGTTGAACCATCGGCTTGAACCATTTTGGTTCAAAGCCTTGGTTCAACTGATTAGTTCAATGTATTGGTTCAATGGCAAAAAGTGTATTCAATGGTTCGTCGGCTATTTGCTTCAAAGGCTTGGCACACTTCATTGAACCTTTGAACTAGTTCAAAAAATGGTTCATCGACTAAGTTCAAAGGGACGGTTCAATGCTAAAGAACTTTTTTGAAGGACAAGTGCCCTTGCGGAGGACACTTCATCGACCAAAGCACCCTTTGACTTGTTCAAAGCCCAAGGGAATTTTCCCCAGACTTTTTGTCCATGGGAATTTTCCCTAGGGAAAATGTCTAGGAGAAACGTTCAAAGGGAATGGCCCGAGGAAAAGCCCGTGAGAAATTTGCGAAGGGCCAACGAAGGACCTCGAAGGGCAAGTGCCCTTGTGGGGAACTCTCGGCCATTAATTTGAGGATACTTCCCGAAGCTAAAGGATCATTTCTCAGGGCCCGAAAGGGCAAAGTCCAATCTAGAAAAGCACCAAGTGAAAAGCCAAAAGAAGACCAAGGGGTGACACGCCCGAACACGTCAAATTCAACACAATCAACTAGCCATTGGAAACACAGTGACAAGCGCGTGAACGTCAAATTGAAGACAACAAAATAACTATTGATCCTTTGAACATACAAAATAGATTACATTCACAATTTTCAAGGCCAAGACCAGTAGAAAGCAGGGAAGTAACATAACAACAAGCTGAATCCAGGAACCGATTTAATTAATCAGAAAAGGAGGAACGATGAAGATAAGATCAGACTGCCAGGCAGACATTGAAAGTTGTAAAACTTTCAATTTCACAACTTATCTATCTACATTGAGAAGATCAAATGGGTAAAATGCCCCAAAGTTCTAGCTTGTCTTCCTAACATTTCCCAAAGCATCATGATGTATTACTATTCCTGAGTCCTTCTTGAAAGTGGCTATATAAGGGACTTCCTATCATTTTAAAATCATCTTCTTTTTGATAATATGAACGAAACTCTACCAAAATTGAGAGGCATCATTGAGACTTTGTGCTCAGTCTGTTTATCATATTTTGTTAATGAAAACAAGGGACTCTTTTAGACTTTGTGCTGTGATATCTTGTTTGTTTCATTGATCTAATAAGCAGGATTAGTAAATTTGTCAAGAAGGTGTCCTGAAGAATCAACTATGGAGAGACTTTGTGCTCCCATAGCTGCCTTCAGTGTGTTTGTTTTTTCATTGCTTTGTAAAGAACTTTGAAAAGACTTTGAGCTTTCATTGTTCTTCGTATATCACTCTTTAGTATTTCATGTGCAGACTTTGTGCTATGTCTTGATTTGCTGGTTACCATACTTTAGTCATATTCTGCTTTTATTTCTAGGAGTACTCTTGTGGCTAGTTGAACAGTTCTTTTGAAAAAAGAGGAGTGCTGTCTATCATTCTCTTGAGTTCTTCCTTTGTTTTGTATACATCACCTTTGAAGAAAGAGAGATGGATGTCTGGTCCTACCCTTGAGTATTATTTTTTGTTCATATATATACATAGCATATTCATAGGGAACCTCCCCTTGATGAGAGGAGAGAACAGTCTCCTTCTGATGTGATAAATTTACACATTAGGATGACTAATCTTCTTGCTTTGGCTGATAAGACCTATTTTGTTTACCAGTATGCTGATAGACAAAATATTCAACCAACAATACAATCCTCATATTTTGACAAGTGTTATTCCTTCATTAACCAAAAATGTCTATGAATAGTAGAATTTAGTTGAGCACCATGACACATGTTATCATTACACCATTCAACCATAGTTTTTGCATCTATCAAATGAACACCCTCTTATAATTTTAACTCCTCCCTTGCAATAGCTCTTTTTACACATGCCCAAGCACCATCATGTTCCCATTTTCTATGGCTAACCTTGGTAGAAATCTAAATGTGTTCTACACCAGTGGTAACGTGCATCCTACTCAACCAATAAAACATCCATGTATTTTTGAAATGTGATGTGAAATTGTCTGACCATATGTAATGTTGATTGAAAGTAATGTTCCTCTGATGCAACTATTTATAGATCTTTTGAAAACAACCATGTACATACTCTGAATGATGTGATCTATCATCACTGATATATAAATGGTACTCCCTTAATATTTTTTGTTATTACTTTGTACTGTCAAGTGCATGCATGAATTCTATATGCATGAATTTGATAACTTGTGATGAGTTAATATTGTGATTGAACTTCCATTTGGGGTTTGAATGTGTAATTCTCAATAAAATCAACTACTAAAACAATGGAAGCAAGTGGGAATGTATCCTTGCATATCTTGAAATGTTCATCCAACCATATATCCCTGTGTGTGTACCTTACATACTCATAAATAATCTTCTCCCTAAATTTGACCAAAAATTCAGAAAGAGGTATCTTTTTTGTAACAAGCTCACACCTTTTAGATTCTTTGCCATATTTTACTTGATAAGTCATTGATTTATATTTGCTTAAACCAACTAATTCATGTCTAATTGCACTTTTAATCTCCTCATGGATACATTTTTTTAAATTTGTCAGTCCACCACAAATGTTGAAATTTCCATTTAAACATGATTTGTTGTAAAATAATTGACCATCCAGTCTTTTATAGAAGATAGTTGAAATAAATTCACTGTCTGATTTTGGTGGCAATTCAATGTCACACTCCTGTAAAATGTTAGTATGTAAAGTACAAGGAATATGGAAAAAAACATCATCGTGCATTGAAAATTCAACATGTTTCCTACAACAAGAAGTGGTACCTGTGTGATTTGTTTTAACATAATTTTTTTTTGCCATCTCAAAATATATTTGACAAATAGAAATTTGTGGATGTTTTCTCAAAAATTTAGAGTATAATTATATGTGAGTCATATCTAATAAATGTTTTGGATGTGGTTCATGATTATGATAACCAAATCTTATTTTCACAACATCCCTTGCATTGGGTGAAACTCTTGTATTGTCTTTCCAAAATTGAGTAAGTAACTCTTTGAGAGTATCAGTTATAGCCTTGTCCTTTTGTGAAAGTCTACCAGAGAATGCACATAGCTCATTGGTATTAGGTTCATTAAGTCTTTCACATCTTGAAATTGCTTTCATTAAATTTTTTTTGTTTATATCAAGTGTTTGGCTTGTTTTTGAAATCAATCATCTTTTCTCTGTTTCATCACTTACTACACAAGTTGTCATTATACGTCAAACAACATTACAATCTTTGTTGCATGATCTCGGGCCTATAGTATGATATGCATCATGTAGATTTTTAACAATTTCATTATTTTCATCATCAATGTTAGATGTTCTTATTCCTAATTTGTACATTATAGATATCATCTTAATCAATTTTATCAATGAAACAAATAATTGACATCTTTGACTATCATACTCAAAATTATGAAAGAAAGTATCCGAAATTTGTTGAGCTAGTCTTCTTGAATGGCGATCATATATTTTTTTATATATTGGTTTTAAAATATTTTCATCGACTTCAATTAAGTACTTGTATTTTCTATGCACAATTCTTGGAGGTGTTGGTAATGGTGGATTTTGTTGAGAGGGTGTTTCAAAACTGTTATTACTTTCATTGTTTAGAGGTGGGATGACATTTTATTAATTATATGTTTCCATGAAATTTTCTTGATGGTTAATTTCATCATTATTTGTTTCCATCAAATTTTATTCGTTCATGGGGGGTGAAGCTTCATACATAGACTCATCATCAATAAATTCAAAAACTTGGAACTTTGAATGTGAACTTCCAACATTAACTAATTCATTATTCTCAATTTCATTATTATTCTTTTCATTATGATCAATTTCAACATTATTTAATTTTTTATAGTAAATTTCATCATTATTTAATTCATTATCATCTATTAGCTCATTATCTATGGCATTTGGTTCATCAGGATTAGGGTTTGTACCTTGTCTACCATGACATTTTTGCATTTGTAGCTTGTGTTTCTCTCTCAAATATTCTAATTCAATCGGTGTTTTATTCTTCAACAACTTCCTCTTCCTCTTTGAATGTGATATGGAACCCATCAGAAGGGACAATTGACAACTTTTCAAAGGTGGGGTCAAGTACATAAGTACGCAGCTCTTGCGAAAGTATGTAGAGAATGTTTGTGGGGACAAAAGTCTTGATTTAGGTTTAAAATAGTCATTGATAAGTGTATTTAATCTAAAATATTAATAACATGATCATGTTATTACATAACACAATCATGTTATGTGCTGTATAAGGTTCTAGCCCATCCAACCCATTGAGAAGCTTATATTGACAATAATGTAATCACATTATGTAATAATGTGATCACGTTATTGTTAATATAAGCTTTGGGGTTGGTAATTGGCAATGAGAACTGAGTTTTACCTATGTTAAGAATAATTCAATCACTTTATTTAATAACATGATCATGTTATACTTAATATATATAAGGGATTATGGATTAGGGATTAAGACATTAATGCATAGGGTTTATGGATTAGGGATTAAAATTTATGTTTTAGGGTTTAGGGATTAGGGCATGTAGGGTTTGGGTTTAAGGGTGTATATAAGGTCTAATCACTATGTACCATGTGTGAACCTAATTTTTATTACAAAGGATGTTAATTGGGACTAAATCGATTGGTAAATAGGGAAAGTTTTTGGTTTATAATTTAGGGTATAATGTTTATGGCTTCGGTTTAGGGTACACAGGGTCAATCATAAAGATATAAGTATTAGTCTAAATGATTTTAATTTAGGCTAAACTGATTGGTTCAAGGTTTAAAGAGTTTATATTTATGGTTTAGATTTTAGGGATTATGAACTTTAAGCATAGGGCTTGGGGTATAGGTTTTAGGGTATCTACGGTGCAATCATGATGGCGATTAGGGCAAATTGGAGTTGATCAACCCCCAAATCATATTTTATAGTCATGTAATTAGGTTGAAGGGGATCAAATAGGCCCAATTTACTTTAGATGCATAACTAAGTTGAATGTGAATTTGTGATCAATTATCCCCTACATCATCACAGATTAAGCCTATGAAGTCAATTGTGGTAATGAGTGATGCAATTTTAACCCAGTTCATCTCTGTGAACCTAATTCTTACTATATATATAAAAGATGTTAATTCAAGATAAATTTATTGGTTTAAGGTTTATAATTTAAAAGGTTTGGGGTTTAGGTCTTATGGTTTAGGGTTTAATGTAAATGGTACAGGGTTTAGGGTTAAATTTAAATGGTACATGATAACTTACGATTTAAGAAATCAGATATAGGGTCCAATCACTAAGGTAATTGAAGAACATTTGAGCTGCTTATGACACCTATTTATGACTTTATTACCTTCATGTTTGTATTTTTGATAAAAGTAGGGTTAATTATGACATGTACATGTTTCATACATGTTATATAATTGATTGAGCCATAAATTTGGTTTAGGGTCTCTATTTTACCCAGATCACATAGGGAATTACACAAATTGACTAATTGGATCAAGTCATGATAGAAGATTTATCTTTTGATTTTACCCCAAATCATATCTTATTATTTAAGGGGTTCAAATTGGCCTCAAATGCCTCCTCAATTAAAAGAATCAACTATAGCTCCTCCTCTTTGCTTAATTAGGTTGAAGGGGCTCAAAATAGCCCCATTTTAATGAACAGATGTACAACTAGATTGATACTCCAAAGGCTTTAGCCATAGGTTTACAAAGTGCATTTTATGACATCTCATGATAAAATCAATTATATCGTAAGGCATGTATGTTTGTGGCATGTAGTGAACATTAGGGCATAGGCTTATAATTTATGTTTTAGGTATTAGGGATTAGGGCATAGGGTTTAGGTTTAAGGACATGCATATTAATGTCTAATCACTAGATATGCCATGTGTTCAAACCTGATTATTAATACAAAGGATGTTAATTGGGACTAAATTGAAGTTGGTAAATAGGGAATGTTTATGTTTTACAATTTAAGGTATAGTGTTTAGGGTTTGTGGTTTCTAAGCTTTAATGTATACACATGGTTTTGGGTACACAAGGTCAATCACAAAGATAATTGAGGACAATTTGAATTACTTGGACCCATTTGTGACTATAAAATGTGTTTTTGCATTGTCATTATACCATGGATGTCATCATGCAAATTGAGTGAATTAGTCAAATGGGCAAATCAATCATATTATTTAGGCCAAACTGATCCCTATGAAATTAATTCTTAGTCTAATGGATGTTAATTTGGGCTAAAATGATTGGTTCAAGGTTTAAAGAGTTTATATTTATGGTTTAGAGTTTAGGGATGATGAACTTTAGGGATTAGGGCTTAGGGTATAGGTTTTAGGGTATATAAGGTACAATTGTGCTAGAGATTGGGGTAAATTTGAGCTCCTTGAATTTAGATTTGTGAGTATTAAAGAATGTGAATTTGGGATCAATTATCCCCCACATCATCACAAATTGAGCCTACAAAGTTAATTGTGGTAATTACTGATGCAATTTTAACCAAGCTCATCCCTGTGAACTTGATTCTTACTATATATAAAAGATGTTAATTGGGGATAAATTGATCCCAGGGGCCTACTGAGCCTCAATGTAAGGAATTTTATCCATATGATATCAATTGGGGATCCAAGTGCTCATCGTATTAAAAAATAAGTATTTTTTCAATTTGATATGTAATTTAGTCCAAAGGAGCCGTGTACAAGGACTTAAATTCATATTTAATGGAAATTATGGCTTACTTGGCCCTAGTTACTTACCATATTGAACCAATTGAGTATTCAATTCTAGATGATACATAATTGGGGCCAATCGAGGCTTGCCCAAATAATTGTGTCAACATAATTCTAATTAGGGCCCAAATTGCACACCTTAGTAAAATAAGTGAGTGTTTAATTGAATATGATATGAAATTGGGACCAATTGAACCCTCTGTAAGGAATTACATCCATCTAATAACAATTAGGATTGTGATTGTGCACCAAATTTAACTGAAAGCGTATTTGGTTCAATATGATCTATAAAATTTAGTCAAAACAAGCTTTGTGTAAGAAATTTCATCCTTATACTGTCAATAAGGGGATATGTTGGTCCCAAATACATAACATATTAAATGAACCAAGTATTTATTTCAATTGAATATGTAATTAAGGCCAATAAGGATCATGCAAGTAACTGAAAACATCTAATGTCAATTACAACTTCGTTATCCTTGATTGTAAACTATATCCAGCTAATGATGTATTTGGTTTTATCTTATACATAATTGGGGCCAAATGAGCCCCATGAAAGTAATTTTGTCCATATAATATTCCAGTTGGGTTCCATTAGCCCCGATTTCACACCATATTGAACCAATTGAGTATTTAAGTTTAATATGATATGAAATTAAGGCCACTCATCCCCAAGCAAGGAATTACATCCATCTAATGTCATTTGGGGTTCTAATTATACCATGTTAAATCAATTGATATTTTTTTCAATACTATACACAATTGAGGACAACCAAGTCCTATGTAATTAACTGTTTCTACCTAGAATATCAATCGAGGCATTTTTCACCCCATGCAAAGAATTATGTCCATCTAATGTCCATTGTGATATTTTCCCCTAATTTCACATCATATTTAACCAATCGAGTAATTTATTTAGTATAATCTATAATTAAGAGTAATTGGTCCTCGTGCAAGGAATTCCTTCGATATAATGTCAATTAGGGCTTTGATAACACACCATATTAAACTAATTGAATATTTAGTTTAATCTAATACACAATCAGGGTTAAATGAGCTTTGAGAAAGGAATTATGTCCATATGATGTCAATTGGGTCTCTAATTGCACACCATATTATAAAAATCAAGTATTTAGTTTAGTTTGATATGTAATTAGGGCCAACCAAGCTCCATCTAAGGAAATATGTCTATCTAATGTCAATTTGGGATCTATTGGCCCAATTGCACACCATATTGAAATCAAAAGAACAATAAATTGACTCAAAGGTTAATACATCTCCAATTATCATTCAATGCTATGAATTCTTGACAAGAACATTGGTCCCAAACAACAATCTTAATCAACCAATATTTGATCTTAAGACTACTAGGCCTAATAGCTCCTATTCAGGTTTTAGGGTGTTGAGAATATGTAACATGATCACATTATTAAATACCATGATCATGTTAATAATGTAGTTAATAAAATGATTGTGTTATTAATGTGAAATTTTTATTAACATGATCATGGTATTTGAATTTAATTCCCACATCTTTTGGCTCAGGGATGGCTTGGATTCCCAAGCCAAAGGTTTGGATTGTTAATTTATAGCCGAGTTTTTAAAGGTATGAAAATAAACAACAAATTTCAACTTTGATTGCCAAATACACTAAGATTTTCAACATAAAAATTTGATACTGTCATGATGAACATGCTCTCCTCTTTTTTATAATTTTTGGACTAGTTTAAGTTTTCAAACTATGTTGATTTCTAACTGTCCCTTTTTTAGGACACTAAATGTTGCAAACATACATGCCTATATATTCTCATGTAAATTGTCTTTCATTGATCCAAGTGAAAAACAAATTATATGTTGACCCCACATTCCTTGAACGTTGTTGGTGGGCTTTTGAGCTTGGTAAAAATGGTGGCACCATGTCAATCTGCTCGCTATGTCCATTAAAATTGAATGACCTAATTATTTATTTATCATCCTATTCTTAACCAAAGTATTCTTCTTTCACCATCCTTCAGGTGGATTGATTTTTGCAACATATTTTTTCCTGTGTAATCTTAGGTGTTATAGTTTGAGATACAAGGTTAGAAGCACATCTGCAATCTATATTATTGAAATTTTTAGGTGCTCATTTTCATGTTTGCAGCTACATTTATTGATTTAGTTTTGACATTGTTTTTTATATGGGGAGGGAAATGCAAGGCTTGGTATTCACTTGTGATTAAATGGATCATTATTTTTTTCTTTAATCTTTCTTGTTTTAGATTACTAACCCTCCATTTCACTTGGTGCAACATGATATTTAACCATGTGAATCCCTTACTCTTTTGCTCCATTGTGCATGAAATCAAAGGGCACATTAAAACAGGTGAGGATATGTTTTCAATCCTTGCTTAGGCTATGAACTTTTTCACTTTCTACATTTTTATTTAATAAAGTTGTAATTTGCCTATCAGATTATACATATTCTTAAACAAATTTACATAACAAATTTAATTGGAGTTGATTGTTCTGTCTAAAATGAAATTACTTCCTATTTTATCTCTAAGACTGTGATTTCATAGTATGTCATCATAAGTAAATTCATCATATAGATGTTAAATATTTTTATACAGCATTAGAATTTAAAAAATCATGTTTTAAGTTTTAAATGGTTTTTTCCCATCATACAGCATGATCAATCACCAATATAACTTATTTTGGAAATATTTGGTCTATAAGAGTTATATTTTCAAGGTCAACCCCCTCCCTGTTTGATACATTTTTTTTAATATAGTGGTACCGATCTATTTTACACTTTTTCATTAGTTATTTACTTGTTTACATTGACATTACTACTTTTAGCCTTACTCTCAATAGCTTCTCTACCATGCTTAATTACAAACACTTTTGCATTTTCTTTTGTGATCATTTTAAACCTTTTATCACTTCTTCACTATACTTTACTATTTCTATATTCATTAGATATATAGTTATCATGCAACTAACAGAAAGCACAAGGTTATGGTTATTTAAAGCAATTGCATGGAAAATGAAGCTCATATAAGCAAAATTTGTGTTGGGGTTTCAAAAATACCATCTTGAAATTGCTATTGGCAACTAGACCTAATTGAACTCGACACTCAACCTCCAACAAATGCATTTACGAAGATTTGCAGTGATTCAATTCCATGACCAACTTCACAATTTTCACCATTCAGAATATTTAATTGTACAAGGTTATAATCACCTTTAATCCCACTTGTTGCTTCTTATTTGGGTCAATAGCAATAAATGACCATAACACTTAGTTCCTTTACTATTGGATTTGATGAGATGGTTGTCCAAGATGCCACCAAGTATAGTCCTGTGGAACATGATTTGACATTATGGCATGCCTTTCTTGATTGTTATTTTTCCAAGTTAATGGGGAAATAGAGATTACTAAATAATTAAAAGCCATCTCTATTTTGCATCTTGCTAATATAATATTATATATGTTCTTTTGAGAGGTCATTGTAATATTATATATTAATATCATATAATACATATTATAATTATATATTAGTATGTAATACATAATAATATTATATTTATATATATTATATAATATTAATAAATATATATATATATGTATTATCTATTTTATATTAATAATGATGATATATATTAATAATAGTTATAATCATGTATTGGATAATTGAAACTATTCGATCAAAGCTATAGATTGCATTTACAAATATAATATGTCATTAAACTTTGCACATGTTTTTGCTTCAGCTTCTTCAAGTCCATTATTGAAATAACCTGTCATTACTCTTTACCCTCACTGCCTAGCTCACATTGACATCTTTCACCACTTGCATCTTCTGTATGGTCATGCCCTTCCTCACCAATTCTCCATTTCTCAAGCTCATTGTGAAACAAAATACTTTTTTCTTGCACAAATCATTACCACATTGTATGAAGAAACACACAACATCATTTTCTAGTATCATCTCCATAAGAAACATAAGATTATTGTTGCTTAACCTTTCATGTGCAAAATGTGAGACAAGGTCATTGGTCATGGTTTTCAAGTGAGGTATGACTATCAATGTATACTCTTTTTGATTTACAAGCCTCTGCTTTACCAAAATGTAAAATTACATCCAAACTAACATAAATTACAATTTTGGGGAAATTTCTAGTAGTATGTTTTAAATCAGAAGCATATTTATTTGTAGTGGTTTGCCACTATTTTGTCTAGTCAAAATAGTTTAAACACAATTAATAAGCAAATACACCATATTCTACCGATTCACCATTAGTTTGATTGCTATGAATATTGAATGGGTATGCCAATTAAATATTAATAAATATCAAAGTATTAATGGTAGATAATAATGAGGCCCACCCACATTATTGAATAAGATAAAGTGATTGTGTTTAGACAAAAAATTGATAGTGGTCTACTAATGAAGACACCCCTGACATAAATAAATATTTGGATTTAACACTAACAATACCAAACAATTTAATAGTGGGCATCAATTTGGGTGTTTAATGTGATTTATAGAGAATGATAGTTTCTTGGACATCTTCTAAATCATTAGCAAATTTAACAGTTGGTAGCTTCTCTCGACCTGACACAATGGCCACACATGAAGTAAGAATTAAGAGCTCTAGATTTTGGCCCACTTTTATTAATTATAAGCATTCACCTTTGGAGGCATTTATAATTTATGAGTTACAAATTAATATCACCAATTTTGGGCAACTTAACCACACCATTTGGTTAAGACACTACTATGGAGTTATGAAAGGGATAGGGGGCTTGTTAAGTGCATGTGTTAAAAGAAGCTCTTGTGTATGAGCTATTGGTTGTTGAAGGCCATAATAAATAATGACATTTATCATCATAGGAAAAGGGGGAGTTATGGTGTCCTTTCCCTTGAGCCCTAGGGAGATAATAACTTAGGTGCCTTCATTGTATATTCTTGGGCCCACCATTATGTACTCTTTATTCTTAAGGTTTTCGCTATAATGGTTCTCAAATCTTGACTCCCAACTCTGTTGATAAGTGTTGTCATTAATGTCAAGGTCGATTTCATTGATGCCAAGGTGAATTTGATGAAGATGCATGGTGATCAGTCTTTGAGGTTTGAGCTTGTGTGCTTGATGTGACAAGGAAGCCATGTGACAACATAGAATTTGAAGGCAACCTAATGTCTCTCTGTTGAGAGAGAATTTGAAGACAACCTAATGATTTATCTGTTAGTTGATGTTAAGGTTGATGTCAAGGTTTAATTAAAGTGAACATTAAATCATGTTTAATTATTAATTCTTGAGTACAAAGTGTTTCAAGGTCAGTTGTCAAGTTTTCAGTGCTTAGGAAGCCTAGTCATGACATTAGTCATAGCATGAAGAGACCTTGTGAGAAGGTATGAGTATGATGGCTTGGTGATATGAGTGCACACATGCATGAATGGATGTATAAGGTTACTTAATCATGTATGTGAGGAATTATAACACTCATGAGAGTCTTAGGGTGAGCCTATAGGGGTAAGACCTTCAAATCAAATCTACACCTAAGACCACTGTTAAACCCTACTTGGACTAATGAAGCATCATGATCTATTGTCAAGGCATATGAAGGATGTATGTCACTATTTAATCATGAGAGAGGTTGTTTGAGTATGTGAGTGAGGTGGAGAGCACATATAAAGAAGCATGAAGGTTAGTTTCAAGGCCTAATGTGATTTGTAGGTCAAGGTTTAGAGAGTAAAGAGAGAGAGTGTGGCCTAATGAGGGGTCATGATCAGTTTTCAAGATAATTATTCATATGTGAGCATGTAAAGAGGTATGATATGTTGTATCAAGCATGTTCACAAAGTTTTATGTCAAATTTTGAAGGATAAGGTATGACAATGTGTTTTAAAGTCTTTCAAGTGCACATAATGAAGGGTTCTCTACTCGAGAAGGTTTTTATTTTGTTCATTAGCTTGTCAAAACTCTGCATGGGAACTTAAGATATTCAAAGTAGATGGGGAAGGTTCCTAGCTCAAAATTTTAGGCATTATTTTTAGGATTGAGGGGTATGCTTTATGAACAAATGTTAATAGTGGAAGTGTGTTTAAACTCTCTTAGAACCTTAATAGAGATCCAATGTAGAAGATATGATTCAAAGTGATCAAGATGGTTTGACATGTTTAGGTAAGTTATTTAATATTGTATTAAACTCTCTAAGGTACCTCCAGGTGGTGGTGGTTAGAGAGAAGAGAGATAAAATGAGAAGATATAGGTTTATTTCTGAAAAAATTATTGTAGTTATAAAAATTTGTATTGTACACAATTTAAAAATGGATGGAGGATGAAGTTTAAGATTCATGTTTCATGTCCATAAATGTTTCTAGACAAGTTATATCCCTCAATTTTTCTAAATTGATCATCCACTTGAGCCAGTTCTTAACAAAGTACATGTGTTATCATAGAAACCTAGGCATTAGTGCATGTGTTATAGTGAAAAACCTAGGCATTAGTGAGAATTTGATTAGGAATGTGTTATCATGAAATAGTGATGAAACCAAGTGAATGGAGATGTTTTTAGGACTTGTGATACATTCTCATGTTTGGTAAAAAAAAATTAGGTCAGTGGTTATAGTGAAAAAAATTCTCACAAATTGACTTGTCTGGCTCAGTGAGGTCTGTGTATAGTGAGGTCATGAGATTGGTCTACAACACCAATAGTTGGAATTTGAATATATTATAATTATATCTGAAAAATGATATAATTATTTCATAATATCATCTACATGCATCAAAATTTTATGAAAGTGTTCATACATGTGTTAAAAGTCATTGTCATCATGACTGTGCTTTAAGTTAAACTGGTAGTTCTAGGTAAGCAGGTTGCAGTGATGAGTTTGAGGCTCTATGTTTTGAGTTTATATATATAATAAACATGATTTTATTTTTTTTAAATTTTATTTCCTATACATTCTTTTTACAAGGTTTGATAGTCAGTGAAAGTGATTGAAATGTTAAAGTCAAGCTGGTTTGTCTGGTTCTGGTTTGACTGTGTATAGTGAGATCAAAAGATTGGTCTGTAAGACCAATATTTGACATTATAATTTATGGTTTTTGTATTTGATAGTGGTATAGAGATG
Source organism: Torreya grandis (assembly GCA_037957365.1). Classification (NCBI taxonomy): domain Eukaryota; kingdom Viridiplantae; phylum Streptophyta; class Pinopsida; order Cupressales; family Taxaceae; genus Torreya; species Torreya grandis. Next base: position 2,093,738 of record JARHVA010001648.1, on the reverse strand, counting down.
AAAAATGATATTTTTAAAGTATAAATGGTCATGGGAAGTGTTATTTTAGGTATTGAATATCAAGTTATTCATGACTGATTTTTGGAGTGTTTTGGCAGTTTTGAGTGGGCTATTTGTAGAGAAATGTTTGAGTTATTTTATCCTAAGTTATGAAGTATAAATCATGTGGTGATGATAATAAGTTCATGTAGTTTCTATATATATTATTTATTTCCATGGTTGTTTATCTAATTTGTGTTTAATCTTCAATAGTTTAAGACAGACTTTCTGTGTATGAGAAGGCCTAATTGTAAATAATACAAATGATGTGTTTCAATTGGTGGTTGGAGAGACAAGGTGTCATGGACCTAATATGATATTATTATGAGTATATTTTATTGGAACATCAAGTCTTCCTATCATGTGTTAATTTTAAAATTATTCCAAAGAAATCAAAAGTTAACTTGTGTTAATGAAGGTCTAATTGAATTAGGTCTCCTTAAGGCCTAAAAGAGGTTTTGGTCTTTCAAGTTATGGATGATTTAATGTAATGATTGATTCATGTATGAAATCTATTAGACATATTGAAAGGGTAATATAAGTGTGTAAGTATGTATGGCCAACCAAGAGGGTTATGAGCGAGAGGCTTGTATAAATATAAGGTAATTTTAGGCCTATTTGAGTGTGTTGAGGAGATGCGAATGATATAACACTTGATAAGAAGAAGGTCTTGTAAACCATCTAATGAGTGTATAGAAACTATGATGAGGATTTGACAAAGGTTTTGTGTATGAAAAATAAGTTCATATGACCTAATCAAATCAAGAAAAGGGTTAGTTAAGCGAAGAAGGCTAGAAGACAATCTAAGAGGAGTAGAAGAGAGAGAAGAGTTGAAAAAGGTGATCATAATTTGTTGTATGAACAACAAAGTATTTTTAAGGTGATCAAAGAAATCAAGTGGCTGATTTGGTGCTGAGTCATCTAGGGGGTTGGTGTCTCCTTGCAAGTTGGTGCTTACTAAAGCCTAGTTGAGTTGGTGCTTAGCTAGTTGGGGTTAGTGCTCCATGTGAATTTGGTGATTCACTAAATTTGGTGTTTGTCTTATAGGACTATAGTCCATTTTTAGATATCGGTGGGTTTTATTCCCCTTGAGGGTTTCCCACATATGTGATGTGTTCTTTTGTTTTATGCTTATGTGGATAAGTGCTCATGCTTGCTAGATCTATGTGCTTGTTTGAATGGTTCATATTTGATTAATTGAAATTGATAAGAAAGGTTTTGAAGACTGATTCATGCCCCTTACCCTCCCCCCTCTCAGTCATACTACTTCAAACAAACTCCTGGCCTCGAGTGTGTGAATAAAGTAGCATCTATGTTTTGTCAAGGCATTTGGTTTAGTGTTGTTGGATGGTAAGTGGGTTCTAACTTGGACTTTAAGTTCTTAACTAAATTCCCTATTTAGCATTGGGTTTGCGACTATGGACTAAATATTTACAAACTGTTTAAAAATAGAAATCTACTAAAATGAATAATAAAGGCTTCACTGCTTTATTGCATAGCTATTTTTTTAATATTTTATTTTATAATGTGTGGATTTTTATTCTTTGATATACATAAATATATTTCACTACAAAAATATCCTTTCATTGACCTTCACCATTTCTACCCAACTCACTTTAAATTCTTTCATTGCTTTCATGTTTTGTAAGGCATTGTCTTTCCTCACCACTTTGTTATTGCTTAAGCTCATGGTGAAACAAAATGTCTCCTCATCTCACAATTCATTTCCATGTTGTATAAAGGAACACACCACCTAATTTTTTATTGTCACCTCCACCAAAAATATCATATTTTTGTTGTTTAATACTATGTGCATAAAAGGTGAGATGAAGTTAGCGGTCATAGGTTCAAGGGAGGTATGATTTCTGATTTACACTTTTTTATTTAACAAAATCTTTATCAAAATAGAAAAATATACCCCTTTTATCATAACTTGCACCTTTGGGTGAATGTTAGTCTATTTTGTTCTATTCCATTGACATAAGGGTCATTGTATAAGGAGCTCAATGGAACTTATTTTATTTTTTATTGTATTAAAGACCTATAAATTCTAAATTTTTGAGCTCAATGAAGCTTAATTCATTTTTAGATTGTATTTAAGAGCAAAAATGCTTAAATAGATCATATGACTATCAAATTTGATCTCAAAGTTTTAATAGTGCAATGCCAATATATGGATATGAGGGGAGGATACCATTGGACTATTGATGAATTAGCTTCCTATATGAGTAGGTCTGTTCAAATGGAAATTTTATGTTGGCTCGATCTTTTAATTACCCTTCAAATTCGTTTTAAATAAAATTTTGTTATAATTGTATGCAAATTCATATTAATAGGTCTTTAATTATGTAGATAGGAGGGTTTTGAGATAACGATGACCATGGAACATTAATGATCAAGGATAGGGAGTGAGTGAAGCTTATCCATAAGAAGTGTTTCATTTAGAAAAAGTTATGTCAAATTCCATTTATCTCTGCATTAAAATCATGTTAAATTATGTAACAAAGTAGATGGTTGCTCTATTTACAATCCATTCACTCACTCCTTATCTTTAATCATTACATGTTCCATGATCACTATTGTTTCATGTTATTTAGAATATAAATTTTATTTTACAAACATTCATTATGAAGAATGTTAACATAATAGTGCCCATCCACCTAAAAATAGAATTTAAATGTGAGCCTGGACCAATTAGTGTGAGACCCACCTTACCAAAAAAAGTTGAAAATAATATCTAAGTCCTTACCACTTATCAAATAATGTTATTTTGTTTCTCTTTCTATATATATTTTGGAGATGATTTTGACATTCATTTAATGTACAAGATTTTGACATTCCTTTAATGTACAAGATTTTGACATTTCTTTAATGTACATGATTCATGTAATATATTCATTAGTCCCATAGGCCATTCTTGACCTCCTATAGACATTATTATCTAAATTAAACTAAATTAAACTATAGATGTGACAACAAGTGCCTTGTTGTTGTAGTGCAAGTTTGTGTTTATAGCTTGCTTCACTGAGCATCTCCAATAATCTCAAAAAGAACATTGATGATGGTTGATATGACATACACTTTTCTGCATCTATCATGTCTTTAGTTTTCAACAATCTTGGATATATTCTTGGCTGCATTATGCCATTCCACATAACTTTTTTCAGAAACTGAAAATATAATCAAAGTGTTGTCTTTCATCATGCTTTACATGGGTTGATTTTTACAACATATTTTCCTATGTAATATTTGGTGTTGTGGTTTGAAATGAAATGTTTGAGGCACATTTTCAATCTATATTATTTCAATTTACAGGTGCTCTTATTCATTTTCATGTTTGCAGTTGCATTTCTCGATTTAGTTTTTACATTGTTTTTTATAAGATGAGGGAAATGCAAGGCTTAGTATTCAGTTGTGATTAAATGGATGGTTATTTTTCTTTAATCTTTATTATTTTAGGATATTAACCCTCCATTTCACTTGCTTCAATTGAAATTTTAAAATAAATTGAAGAGCAAAAATTAGGTGAAGATATGTTTTCAATCCTTGCTTAGGCCATGAATCTATAGAGACTCTATACATTTTTAAAAAATAATATTTGTCCTTTTTGCAATTTGCCTATCAGATTAAAAATTCTTAAACAACTTTACATGATGGCTTTAAGAGGCGTTGATGATTCTTTGTCTAAAATGAAGATTATTTCCTATTTTATCTATATGCCCATGATTTCATAATACGTCATTGTAAACACTTTCATCTTGTAGATATTAAATCATCTTCTGACATTAGAAGAGAAAAGAAAAAAAAGTTGTGTTTAAGTTTTTAAATCGCCATTTCCAATCATATGACGTGATCAATCACCAACCTAAATTATTTTGTAATTTTCTTTTGTAAGAGTTAAATTTTCATGGTCAACCCCTTCCTTGTTTAATATATTTTTTTTTAATGGTGATCTTAATTTACCATTTTGTTAATAGAAGGGCCATTTCCTTTATTTTAGTCAACAATTTGAAGTTGAGAAATAAATATCTCAACAACATAGCTCTTGTGTTTTATGTTTGATCTTTGTTTTCTCTTATATGTGTTTATTTGAAATAATTTTTTCTGACAGTCCTATTAAGCCCTTGTTATAGTTACTATTGCACATTTATAACAAGATTCGCCTAACACCCTGTTAGATGCCTACCATATGTAGGGCTACCAAAAATATCACAATTTTTTTTACTTTTTATAATCACACACGTCCTAAAACACACATTTGTAGCATTGTTGAGGCATTTTTCTCAACTGCTTGCAGCACACATTAGAGGCCTTGTCTTGTTCCTTGTTATGTTGTTCTTCTTTTACAAAATTGAGGCACTATTACAGTCATTCTCATTAAAATTAAATATCAAGATTTTAATTATTCATAACATTGATAAAATTCAAAAATGAATAGAGTGGATTAAATTAAACTACTTGGAAAGAGCAAAATTTAAATAACCCTGCTGATCATTGCATATGGGGGAATTGTGTAAATAGAAACAACAAATTTAACTTTGCTGACAATTCAACTCATGACATCTATAAGAATGATTGGAAAGTGAAATAATAATTAAAGGCTCTGTAAGTACACTTTTTCATTAGTTATTTACTTGTTCTTAGCCAACCATTCTATTTGGTCTCTAAAAAGATGTTTCTATTGTTAAATTTGTCTTTTTTATTCGAAATGTTTGATTGAGTTGTTCATTTTTGGTGATTGATGGTTGAGATGAAATTTATGCTAGAGAACAAAATTTACTATTTGGAAGGAAAATTTTTTGATACCAAAAATCAATACTACAATTAAAAATTAAAGTCAATAAATCAAGAAAGCTTACATTGAGTTAAAACTTATCAGTCATAAAATTAAAAGAAACATATCAAGATAGCATGCAATTAAATTTAAATTTATTTTAATTTGATTGGAATTTAAACTTAATTGCATGCTATCTAGATATTTTTCTTTCAATTTTATGATTGATAAGTTTTAACTCAATGTAGGGTAAGTGCACAAATTTGGGGGACAAAAAGTGGCCTACCCGTGGACATGATTTCCTAAAATTTCAGAAATTTAAACTTCTATAGATAATTTGAGATATCTACACTCTAAATTTGAAGATGGTGTAAGAACATGAAATGTATCATTTTGTATCTAGTTTCCAAAATACTATTTTTTGTTAAAAAATGGTTCAGTATATCTAGGTCAAACATCTAAAATTTGAAGAGGAACTCTTATTTTTTTTAGAAAACATAGTATATAGACGAATGTACTGCACACCATTTTTTGAGCAGTGTTTAATATTATTTGAAACCGTTTGGGGAAAATTTAGATAAGATCTTCTAGTATGTCACCTATATTTTTTCAATGAATACTTTTTTTTTATGAATTTTACAAGTAAATAGATCATAAAAAGTGATAAAAAATGGATAGCCATCCGTACGATGTGCCTAACTACCTCAAAAAAATGAAAATCATTTTTTTTTAATGTGTAGAGTTAGACCTAGTTTTCTACATTATAATTTTTTTTTCACTTAAATCAATGAAAGACAAATTACACGAACATGTATAAGCATGTAGTGGCCTAAAAAAGGCATAATTAGAAATTAACATAGTTTGAAACCTTAAATTAGTCCAAAAATTATAAAAATCATATTTTTTTAAAGAGGGGAGCGTGATCATCGTGACGGTATTAAGTTTTTGAATTTTCATGTTGAAATTCTTAGTGTATTTGGCAACCAAAGTTAAAATTTGTTTTTTTTTTATCATACCTTTCAAAACTCAGTTGTACATTGATAGTCCAAGCCTTTGGCTTGGGGATCCAAGCCATTCTCGAGCCAAAAGGAACATGAATCGAATTCAAATTCAAATACCATGATCATGTTAATAACATGATCACATTATTAACTACGTTAGTAACGCGATCACATTAATTAATAATGTGATTGCCTTAGAAACATAATCACATTGCTTGATAATATGATCGTGTTAATAACATGATTGTGTTATATATTCTCAACACCTTAAAACCTGAATAGAAGCCATTAAGCCTAATAGTCTTAAGATTAAATATTGGATAATTAAGATTATTGTTTGGGAATAATGTTCTTGTCAATAATTAATAGCATTGAATGATAATAGGAGATGTATTAACTTATGAATCAATTTATTGTTCCTTTGATCCCAATATGGTGTGCAATCGAGCCAATGGATCCCAAATTGACATTAGATGGACATATTTCCTTGCATGGAGCTTGGTTGGCCCCAATTACGTATCAAACTAAACTAAATACTTGGTTTTGTATAATATGGTGTGCAATTAGAGACCCAAATGACATCATATGGACATAATTCCTTTCTCAGGGCTCATTTAACCCTAATTGTGTATTAGATTAAACTAAATATTAAATTAGCTTAATACGGTGTGCTATGAAAGCCCTGGTTGACATTTATTAAAGGAATTCCTTGCATGAGGACCAATTACTCTTAATTATAGATTATATTAAAGAAATTACTCAATTGGTTAAATATGGTGTGCAATTATGAAAAAATATTCACAATGGACATTAGATGGACACAATTCCTTGCATGGGGTGAAAAATGCCTCGATTGAAATTAGGTGAAAGCAATTAATTACATAGGACTTGGTTGTCCCCAATTGTGTATAGTATTGAAAAAAATGTCAACTGATTTAACATGTTGTAATTAGAGCCCCACATGACATTACATGGATGTAATTCCTTGCTTGGGGATTGAGTGGCCCCAATTGCATATCATATTGAACCTAAATACTGAATTGGTTCAATATGGTGTAAATTGAGGCTAACAAAACCCAACCAACATTATATGGACAAAATTACTTTCATGGAGCTCAGTTGGCCCCAATTATGTATAAGATAAAACCAAATACATGATTAGATGGATATAGTTTACAATCGGGGCTAATGAAGTCATAATTGACATTAGATGTATTCATTTAATTGTATGAGCCTTGGTTGGACATAATTGCATATTCAAATAAACTAAATACTTAGTTGATTCAATATGTTATGTATTTGGGATGAATAGATCCCCCTATTGATAGTAGAAGGATGAAATTTCTTACACAAGGCTTGTTTAGATTAAATTATATATCATATTAAACCAAATATTATTTCAATTGAATTTGGTACACAAACAGAATCCCAATTGTTATTAGATGGATGTAATTCCTTACAGAGGGTTCAATTGGTATTGATTTCATATCAGATTAAATCAAACACTCAATTATTTGAATAAGGTGTGCAATTAGGGTCCTAATTAAAATTGTGTTGACATAATTCCTTGGGCAAGCCTCGATTGGCTGTAATTATGTATCATTTGGAACTTAATACTCAATTGGTTCAATATGGTATGCAATCAGGGCCAAGTAAGCCCCAATTTCCATTATATATGAATGTAATTCCTTGCACATGATTCCTTTGAACCGAATTGCATATCAAATTGAAAAAATACTTATTTTTTTTAACATAGTGAGCACTTGGATCCCCAATTGATATCATATGGATTAAATTCCTTAAATTGATGCTCAATAGGCCCTTGGGATCAATTTAGCCCCAATTAACATCCTAAAACCTATACCCTAGGCCCTAATCCCTAAAATTCCTAATCCCTAAACTCTAAACCATAAATATAAACTCTTTAAACCTTGAACCAATAATTTTAGCCCAAATTAACATCATTTAAACTAACAATTAAGTTCGTAGAGCTTAGTTTGGCCTAAATCACATGATTAATTACCCCATTTAACTAATTCACTCAATCTAAATGATGACATCCATGATATATGACAACCCAAAAACACATTCTATATTCACAAATGGGTCCAAGTGATTCAGATTGTCCTTAATTATCTTTGTGATTGATCTTGTGTACCCTAAACCATATATACATTAAAACCTAAGCCATAAACAATAAACCCTAAACACTATACCCTAAATTATAAACCATAAACTTTTCCTATATACCAATTTCAATTTAGTCCCAATTAACATCCTTTGTAGTAAGAATTAGGTTTGAACATGGCATAGAGTGATTAGACATTAATATACAAGTCCTTAAACCTAAACCTTATGCCCTAATCCCTAATCCCTAAAACATAAATTATAATCCCTATGTTGTAATTCCCACTACATGCCAAAAACATACATGCCTTACGATATAACTGATTTTTATCAAGAGATGTTATAAAATGCAATTTTTAGTCCTATGGCCAAAACTTAGCCTTTGGAGTACCAATCTAGCTATGCATTTGAATTAAATTGGGGCTATTTGAAGCCCCTTCAACATAATTAACCAAAGATGAGGAGATAGTTAATTATTTTAATTGAGGAGGCATTTGAGACCAATTTGAAGCCCTTCAATAACAAGTTATGATTTGTGGAAAAATCAAAAGATTGATCTTTTATCATGAATTGATCCAATTAGTCAATTTGTGCAATTCCCTACATGATATGGGTAAAATTGAGCCCCTAAACCAAATTTATGGCTCAATCGATTGTATAACATGTATGTAACATGTACATGGCATAATTGACCCTAATTTTATTAGAAATGCAACCATGAAGGTAATCAAGTCATAAATAGGTGAACAAACAACTCAAATGTTCTTCAATTACCTTAGTGATTGGACCCTATATCTGATAGCTTAAACCCTAAACCCTGTATCATTTAACTTTAACCCTAAACCTTGTACCATTTACATTAAAACCTAAGCATAAGACATAAGCCCCAAACCCTTTAAATTATACACCCTGAACCCTAAATGAATAAATTTAGCCCCAATGAACATCCTTTATATATATAGTAAGAATTAGGTTCATAGGGATGAACTTGGTTAAAATTGCATCACTCATTACCACAATTGACTTCATAGACTCAATTTTTGATGTTGTGGGGGATAATTGATCCCAATTTCACATTCTTTACTCATAGATATAGGTTCAAAGAGCTCAAATTTGCCCCAATTGCCTTGATGATTGTACCTTATATACCTAAAACCTATACCCTAAGCCATAATCCTTAAAGTTCATAATCCCTAAACTCTAAACCACAAATATAAACTCTTTAAAACTTGAACGAATAATTTTACCCCAAATTAACATCATTCATACTAAGAATTAAGTTCATAGGGCTTAGTTAGGCCTAAACCACATGATTGATTACACCATTTGACTAATTCAGTCAATCTACATGATGACATCTAGGGTATAATGATAACCCAAAAACACATCTATAGTCACAAATAGGTCTAAGTGATTCAAATTTTACTCAATGATCTTTGTGATTGACCCCATGTACCCTAAACCATATATACATTAAAACCTAATCCCTAAAACATAAACCCTAAAACCATACACTAAATTGTAAACCATAAGGTTTCCCTATTTACCAATTGATTTAGGCCCAATTAACATCTTGTACAGTAAGAATTAGGTTCACATGGCATAGAGAGCTTAGACAAATTATATGCAGTTCCTTAAACCTAAACCCCATGCCCAAATCCCTAATCCTTAAAACATAAATTGTAATCCTTATGCCCTAATGCCCACTACATGCCTTAAACATACATGCCTTATGATATAACTATTTTTTTCATTAGATGTCATAAAATGTGTTTTTTAAACATATGGCCAAAACTTAGCCTTTGGAGTACTAATCTAGTTGTGCATCTGAAGTAAATTAGGGCTATTTTGATCCCATTCAACCTAATTTCATGACTATAAAATGTGATTTGGGGGTTGATCTGCTCTAACTTACCCCAATCACCATCATGATTGTACCTTATATACCTTAAAACCTATACCCCAAGTCCTAATGCTTAAAGTTCCTAATCCCTAAACTCTAAACCATAAATATAAAATATTTAAACATTGAACCAATCATTTTATCCCAAATTAACATCATTTAGACTAAGATTTATCTTTGTGATTAACCATGCATACCCTAAACCTAATCCCTAAACACTATACCCTAAATTTTAAACTAAAGACTTTCCCTATTTACCAATTGATGTAGTCCCAATTTACATCCTTTGTAGTAAAAATTAGGTTCATACATGGCATTAAGCAACTAGACTTCATATACACCCTTAAACCCAAATGCTACATGCCCTAATCCCTAAACCCTAAAATATAAATTGTAAACCCTAATCCCTAATCCCTAATCCCTAAGCCATAAACCCTATGCACTAATGCCTTAATCCATAATCCATAATCCCTTATCTGTATTAAGTATAACACAATCACGTTATTCTTAATATAGGTAACACTCAGTTCTCATTACTAATTACTAACCCCAAAGCTTATATTAACAATAACATGATCATGTTATTATATAACGTGATCATGTTATTGTTAATATAAGCTTCTCAATGTGTTGGATGGAGCAAAACCTTATACAAAACATAACATGATTACAATGTAATAACATGATCACATTATGATTATTTTAGACTAATCTCACTTCTTAATGACTTTTTTAAACCCAAATCAAGAATTTTGTCCCCATAAACATTCTTTGCAAACTTCTGTGAGATCTATGGTACTTGTGTACTTGACCCCACCTTTGAAAAGTTATCAATTATCCCTTATTATGGGTGATGGATCACATTCGAAGAGGAAGATGTTGAAGAAAAAAAACCCAGAGGAATTAGAAGATTTAAGAGAGAAACACAAGATATGAATGTAAAAACTTTGTGGTAGACAAGGTACAAAATCTAATCCTGATGAATGAAATACCATCGATAATGAGCCAATTGATAATAATGAATTAAATAATGATGAAATTGACCATAATCAATTGAATAATGTTCAAATTGACCATAATGAAATGAATAATAATGAAATTGAAAATAATGAATTAGTTAATGTTGAAAGTTCACATTCAAAGTTCCAAGTTTTTTATTTTGTTGATGATGAGTATATGTATGATGCTTTACTCCCTATGAATGAATAAAATTTGATGGAAATAAATAATTATGAAATTAACCATCAATAAAATTTCATGGAAACATATAATGAATAAACTAACAATGAATAAAATGCCATCCCACCTATAAACAATGAAAGTAATAACGATTTTGAAACACCCTCTCAACAAATTTTACCATTACCAACACCTCCAATAATTGTGCATAGAAAAGACAAGTAATTAATTAAAGTTGATGAAAATATTTTAGAACCAATGCATAAAAAAATATCTGATCACCATTCAAGAATATTGACTCAACAAATATGGGATACTTTCTTTCATAATTTGGAGTGTGATAGTCAAAGATGTCAATTATTTGTTTCATTGATAAAATTGATTAAGACAAGATCTATATTGTACATGTTAAGACTAAGAACATCTAACATGGATGATGAAAACAATTAAATTGTTGAAAATCTACATGATATATATCATACTGTAGACCCAAAATCATGCACCAAATATTTTAATGTTGCCCGACATGTACTTACAACTTATGCAGTAAGTGACAAAACATGAAAAAAATGAATGGTTTCAAAAACAAGCCAAAAACTTAATATAAACAAAAAATAATAATGAAATCAATTGAAATATGTGAAAGACTTAATGAACCTAATACTAATGAGCTTTGGGGATTCTCTAGTAGACTTTCATGAAAGGACAAGGCTATAGCCGATACTCTCAAAGAGTTACTTGCTCAATTTTAGAGAGATAATTTAAGAGTTTTTCCCAATGTAAGAGATGTTGTGAAAAGAAGAGTTGGTTATCATAACCATGAACTGCATCCAAAACATTTATTAGATATGACTCAAACACAATTGTACTATAATTTTTTTGGAAAACATCCACAAATTTCTATTTGTCAAAGATATTTTGAGATGGTAAAACCTTTTTATGTTAAAATAAATCACACACGCACCACTTGTTGTTGTAGGCAACATGTTGAATTTTCAATGCACTATGATGTTTTTCACCATTTTGAGTCAATATTACATTTGGTTAGACAATTACACATCATAATTCAAAAATGCATGTATGTTTTATTGGTTGAATAGGATGCACATTACCATTGGTCTATAACACATTTGGAGTTTCATTGAGGCTATCCATGGAAAAGCGGAGCATAAAATTGTTGGAGCATGTGTAAAAATGTCTATTGCAATGGAGGAGTTGAAATTTGAAGAGGGTGTTCATTTGATAGAAGTAAAAACTATGGTTGAATAGTGTAATGAGAATTTGTGTCATGGTGCTCAACCAAATTCTATTATTCATAGAATTTCCAGTTAATGGAGGAAGAACACTTGGAAAAATATGAGGATTGTATGACTCTAACAGGTTCAAATGACCACTCATTTTGTAGCTCAAATTCAAGTTCTTGGATTGTTCATACGAGACAGTTGGCATGTTTCTATTCTGCATGAATGGACTATGTTTGGAATGAGTGCGATCATAAGAGTCGGTGGATGATTTGAGTTTCAAACCTCTAATTCTAATAAACACATATCAGGGTCCAACAACATTACAACTTACAAATATGACATCTTCAGATGACTATGACCATGTGTCTGAATTAGTGCAACCAGATAGAATAGTTTTCATTATGTATAATTTATTTTCATTATATATCTTCATATTGTCACCAAAAATGATTTTTTGTGATATAGGGCATGTCTTTGCATTTATTGTAGATGAGGATAATGAAGAAGGCACTGATTACTACTTGTGTCGGTGTGTAGAAGTGTCTTTGAGCATTTTTAAGAGATTAAGGCAAGTGTGATTTGACCATTTAATAACATCTCTGATAGAATATTGACTCTTTGAGACCTTGTTGGCCCTGAATTTTGGATAAGTATTATCCATTTTGATGCAAAACTGACATGGTATAGAAGGACCATGACACATAACTTAATAAGTATAGAAGCACCATGGCATAAAACCTATAAGGCACAAGAGGATAACGACATGGACAAACCAGTGTGAGAGGACCTAGTTCAAGGAACCCAAGGACTTAGAACTCAAAACTGAAGCAAAAGACTAGGGGAGCACGTGGGAAGTGGGAGAAGTTAAGGGAATGATTCACAAGGGACACCCAAACCTTATTTGTAGGAATTTTTTCACCAACCCATAAGAAAAGGAACACACAACAATAAAGATCTAGAATAGAGCATGAATATAGGGGGCACAAAGGCTCAGATCCTTAGGAGAAGAGTTTATTAAGCATCATGACTCCCAATCTATTGGGATTTCATTAGATAATTACTTGAGTCATTAATGATTGCAAATACTTGGTTAGGGATAAATAAGTATAAATACCCTTGTTGTAAAGGACTGTAGAGAGGATGATGATAGATGGATGGATGTATTGTTAATGTGATGGTTAATCTTAATATATGAAGTCATAGGTTTTATCAAACTTCTTGTGTTTATGATGATGTCATGTGAGTTACTTAGAATGAATTCTAATGCATCTTTTCTTTTATAAGAAGTAACTCTAAAACTATAATGCTGCTAATCTGTGTAATCATGGTAGTAGAATTTATAACTCCAAGGATCATAATAGTCTATCTTTGCATTTATGGAATATATAACTGAATATATTTTTAACATAAAGAATATAACTAAGTATTACTATGCAAAAAAAACCTATGAGAATTAGTCTTAAGCTACATGCATTGGGTGAGCGTGCAAGACCTTTGTCTTATGTGAAAGGGCTAGTGTGCTAGCTTATTGGGCTAGACTACAGTACTGACGCTGTATTTATAATAAAAAACCCCAACATTTTGGTTCTGTTGTCAGGACTATGGAATTTTATACTTGGTTATGGAAAATGTTTGAGTAAAAAACTAATGAGAATATATAATAATTGATTACTAGTGTTGAAGATAAATTTGTAGTTCCCTACCTTGAACCAGGAGTTTCAGCATGATAGTGGGTAGAGTAGAATATCTAAAGTGCATTGTATGAAACCTTCTTTGCTGAGATCCCAATTCCTGTACATGCTTGGCTCTCTACATATGCTCAATAATGGTCCCAAAACCTTGGGAGAAGACAACCTTAAACCCTAAAGTGACAAAGAGATTTAACATGACTTGGAACCCCATAGACGCGAGCTGTCAACATTTGGTGGAGAGGAGTTTTGAACAACTACATTCTAGAGTATGTTGTAACCACCTATTCATGTCTCAAAGAAGATAATTTTTAGTTCCTCCAAGAACCACATGGATATTATATTAGACATTTTGCCTTAGAAATCAATAAGTTATTTGTTGATTTGGGACTTGAAACTATGCCAATGGTGAGTTAAATTTTTATGTGCATGAGCTGCATAATTGGGAAGGGAGTAGAAACTAGTGGGTAAAACACTGTGGGTTTAGAATGGTAGCTAGTCAATGGGCATTGTGAAAGTAAAAGTATGATCAAGATTGATAAAGGATTATGGGAGTTAGTGGTATGGGAAGGGATAAAGAGAACTCAGGAAGTGTTTTTATGATTTGTAGGGAAGAAGATATGCACAAAGAGGACCCCACCACTTTTAAGTTGTGCCCTATGCCTCTAATATCATATATAGAAACAATTTGGACTATAAAAACTGAGGAACCAAGTCTGAACGAACTAGGATCCCCAACCATAGTGCACGCTCATGCTCTTGAATTAGATGAAGTACACATATGTAATTAGGACACATACAACATGGAATCAAAGACTGAGCTATTAAAGGATACTAAAACTCATCCATTTGACATACATATTGACTTAACACTTTCTTTCCCCCTTAAAAGGAATTTCATGGCACAATTAGGGATGCTTAGAGGGCCTACCCATCAAAGTGGACAAAGTACAGGCCCAATTTTGGTTAATCACCTGACTAAAATGCCCCATATCTCAAACACTATAGTTGGAGGCACTGGAGGTATATTGGGTGGTGGCATAGGAAGAAGTGGAATTCTTCTTCAAGGAATATGATCTAGAGGTTCCCAACAACCACCAGTCCAAGCACCTCAGCCAATAACAATATATTATGAAATGACACTTCATTTACCAGAATACTAAGGCATGAAAAATGAAACTGAGCACATCCACAAATGTGAACTTATTTGGAGTGCATGCGACATCACATATTCTAAGTGCAAGGCCACATGGTTTTTAATTATTCTTTTAGAGCACACGCACAAATGGTATAGGAAGTTTGACCCTCAATAAGTAGTGGTCAACTTTAATCAACTTAAAGCAGCCTTCCTTTAGGAGTTTGCCATTCTTAAATTTGAGAAACAAAACATATCCATGATGAAGGATATAAAGTAGGGACTTACTAAAAGTGTGTAAAAGTATGACACAAGGTTTAAGACATTACTACCTAAAATATCATTTGAGATTAGTGTTTCTCAACATGCACAATGGTTTATGGGAGGATTGTTACTACCTTTTCAATGAACCTTATCTCATAATACTTTCACTAACTTGCATGAAGCCTTGGAAATTTCCCTCTATGCTAAAGCAATTGGAAGTGTCGATACGAGGATCAACCCATTTATGGAAGCTCAGATAGATTTAATGGCAACACAGCTTGAGAAGTTAATAGCCAATAGTGTATATGATATACACAATGGTGTTTGGTGTAGTAACTATAGATGTGTGAAATCTATCATGAAGAACATGATGTATGCTCTTGTTGTCTTCTACAGCGAGCCATGCACACTAAGGTTTTAAAGTTTTATAAAGTATGTGATGCTTATACTCATGACACTAATGACTGTTAATTGATTAGTGATATTTATGAATCATGAGTGTGTGACACACGCCAATCTTATATAGCCAACAACCAAGATAATGGTGGCTACCAGGGTCAAAGAAGAGGACAAGGTGGTCTCTTCCCACCTAGGACATGTTACAAATGTGGATCCCCAAACCACTATTAGAGGGATTGTCTAGAATACCCTATATGTGCCTTCTATAAAAAGGACCATCAATTGGAGGAGTGTCCTAACTTGTACACAACTATCACTAAGGAGTGAAATGAAAAGGGTGTTGACATCATACGAGTTGAGATACTAAATTGGCATGTGAATTTAGGCACCCCAATTTTTCAATAGGTGAATATTACCTCACATAATGGATAGTCTCAATCCACCTCCAATCCTATTGAGAAAGTGCATCATGAAGAAACATAAGCAATGAAGTATCCAGATGCCCAAAAACAAAAAGATGTCCTCTAGGACACAATGACATTGGTGTAATAACTCCAAGTGAGATCCAATTCCTAAGAGAAAGAGAAGAAGTACAGTGTGTTAATATGAAAAAATTAGTTGAACCACAAAATGTGGTATGTGATGACTTTAAAGAACTATGCAAGTGCATTCTAGAGGAGGACATTGTCCCACAATTAAGCATTTGAATTAAGAATTAGGCAAAATTACCAATCGAGGTTCAAATCCAAATCACCAAGTAGACTGAGGATCAGCTCCTAAATCAAGCTCGATGATGGGATTCTGCTATTCCCTCTACTCCTGCAGAAGATAGAGAGATATTGGTCAATGTTGCATAGATGGATGGGTAATTTGAGACATCCTAGTTGACATTGACATAGAATTAAATGTCCTTACCAAATATGCTTGGATAAAAATGGATAGTATAATGATATAACCTTCACCTCATGTCTTGTTTATGGTAAATAAGACTCATGCATTACCCATCGGGGTCCTCAAGAATGCAATAGTTGACATACTTGGAGTACCCTTCAAGGTGGATTTTGAGGTCCTAGAAATAGTTAAAGTTGATGATTACCCTAATCTATTGGGAAGACCTTGGTGCTATGAGAACAATACAGACTTAAGTTTTAAAATATGTTACATCAGTTTTAAAAACATTGATTAACACATTGTTATTCCAGTAGATCACACATAAGGACCCCCTTGCAAAGAGCTTGCCAATGTTGATGAAGATATAAACCCATATATAATGTTAATTCAAGGAATGATCATCTAAGAGATCTCACTCCAGATGGAATTCTTTGATGGTTAGAAATTCAGTCTCTTTTTGATACTATAATCAATGCTTGTAATTGTTGGGCATGTGGTGACTATGACCTGACTAGATGAGTGTGGAGTACCATCAATAGTCAGGAGAATGTCCTAAACCCATTCAATAAATGTCATAAGTTTATTCATCTTAATAGAATAAAAATGAGAGTACCAATAGTAGGCCCACCATTATAAAGACTAGATGAAGATCCATATTTCCATGGACAAATAGATGTATGTGACTTCATTCAACGCTTTGAAGCATTATATGACACCAAAAGTGATCGTATGAGATCATTAGTGAATATTTTTGATGGAACTATCGTAAGGTGTTGGTGCACCCAACATGAGCAAATCCTTTATTAGGATCAAGTACACTCTACTTTGTATCATCAATTCTACCATGACAACAAGGTCAGGGGATCAATCAATTATAGTGTCATATAAGCACCAAAACCTCACATTGAAGCTTGTAAAACAATTTGGAAGGATGAAGTGACATAATTATCAAAGTACTTATGGGTCCATGAATTTTATGGGATATTATGCAATTGGTCGTGGGCATGGTATGTTCATAAAGAGTGACACATGGGTAGCAAGTTCTGGCATCTATTAAAAGAAAGCCAAATTTTCATCATGGTGAAACTTGGGAATACCAATTATGGACCTAACCATTTATCCTAAATTGATTTTAGAGAACCCCCATACACCATTGAAGATGAGTTACCTAATTATCAACTATTCCATGTCACCCATGTGCCTGAGAATCTCAAGGATATTACTACTTTTCTGACCACTAGTTCAACTCTCGATTGGCTCACTTCCTAGGCCAAGAAGTAACTCGCAATCCTTGTTATACCATCTCAAATCATAGGAGGAGATATTTACAAACTTGGTCATGACAAAATTATTTGATGCTATGTTATGCAACATGAGCACCCTAAAGTACTATGAGAAGTTCATGAAGTAATTGCAAGAGGACACTATGCTAGAGAGGCTACCGCACGTAAGGTTCTATTATCCAAATTATGGTGGCTTACTCTCCTTAATGATGCTAAAGCATATGTTAGGCAATGTGATATATGTTATTTCATAGGAAAACCTAACCGAAGAGGTGCCATGCCTCTAAAACCAATGCTTTCTCAAGAACCATTTGAGAAATGGGCCATTGATTTTGTTAGCCCCATCACTATAGCTAGATGACAAACATATTCTTGGTACATTATCACCGTAACTAACTATCTCACGTGCTAGGCTGAAGCTATGCCAATAAAAGATTGTATTTCTACCATTGACGTACATTTCATTTAGGAGAATATCATCACTAGATTTGGATGCCCTCTAAGTTTCACTAGTGATCATGGTACCCATTTCCTAAATGACATAATTTTTATCTTGTTAAATGAGTTCATGATTAAACACCACAAAATAATATCATACCATCCTTAAGCGAATGGCATTGTCAAGGCCTTCAACAAAATCCTAGGCACCACTTTGATTAAGATTTGTAATATTGGCTAAACTGATTGGGATGATAGGGTGATTGTGGTACTATGGGCTTACCAAAAAACCTACAAGTGCCTCAACAAAAGCACACCCTTAAATTTGGTGTATGATAAGGAGGCAATCCTACCAATTGAATTTTTGGTCTCTATGTATAACACGTGTAGGACAATTAGATGAAGAGGCATCCTTGAAAGCAAACTTAGATGCTTTGTTACAACTTGATGAAGCCTAATTCCTTGCTCATTAGAGTTAGCATGTAAAAAAATGCAAATAGAAGGCATGACATGACCGACACTTAAAACATAAAACTTTTACTCTAGGTATGAATGTCTCACTATACAAATCCAAGTTTGTGCACCATCTTGGAAAACTTTGGATTCACTGGGATGGTCCTTTCATCATTCATAGCATTCAACCTACCAGAGCATGTTGATTATAAAATTTGGATGACCAGTTCCTTCCTAGGCATTAAAATGGAAGTCAACTCTGACTGTATTTTAATTCTGAATAGTTGAAGTATTGTAAATCACTAAGGCTTTTGCCATTAGTTTAGGATTTTTTGTTTTCAATAAAAGTGTTGCCTTTGTTGTGCACAAATTTTTCTTAATGTAATTTTTGTTAATGTTTTATTTTTCATTTTGTGGAGGACCACAACTCATTTTAGTGTGGGGTAGAAAGAAATCAAAAATCTTAACTTGACTATGGCACATAGATTGCATAGGCACACAGAGTATTTGGGCATGTAAAGTTCTTAGGGCACAAAGAACCTAGGCACACAAAGTGTTAAGTGAGTTCAAGTGATTTAAGTCATGTGAACTATGAATCCTAAGGATAGGGTGTTCCTGCCTTTAGTTTAAATTTTGAAAGACAATGGTTTTCTATAGTAAGGAAAGTGTAGGACACAACTATCATCCACTTTGAAGGAAGGCACAAGATGGGGCATGCCATTAATGTGGAAGTAATATTTATGGCAAGAAGGGTGCCAATGGCATGATGTGATAATACTGATAAATGCATTAATTTCTAAAAGTGAGGATTGAAGCGTGATGGTCGTTAAGGATCTACATTAATGATATGAAGTGATGGGCAAAGGAAAGGTATTAATGATGGTGAACCCCCTTTTGAGAATATAAATAAGAAAGTTAAAATATTTTTACATTTTACCTTTGTGATTATTTGAGATTAATAAAGCTGAGAACAAATAAATATCAGAGTTGAGAAAAGTGAATCTAGAGCTGAGCAAAGTGAATTTGTTTCCACAGTAACCTATAGAGGGCATTGAAAATTTATGGATAGGTATTATAAATTTGGTTACATGAAAGAAACATAAGGTTAGTGTCAAAAGTTACAAGTTGTAGGTTACAGAGTTTTGTTAGAGGACATTCAAGCTCAAAAAGTTGAAGCAATCAGCTACAACCACATATTTGTTTGGGAACATTGGATGGCCATGCATCAACCTTCAAGCACCTTAGAGGGTGATCCAGCCTAAGAAAAAGGCCTAATTAACTAAACTACCTATGATACTAGAGGAAGATAAAGTGCATGGAGACACGGTTCTTATTAGGGAAGAGACTCCAGAAGAATAAGTTTAACATTTGAAGGAAGAAATAAGCATGACATGAAAAGTGAAGAAGGTTCAATCATCCCTGATAAAGAAGGCTCCAACGTCCCCTCCCCCACCTCTATTAATTAAGGAAATGTAGTATCTACAATTGGTGTTGTGCATAGACAATTGGGTCTCCAAAGTTTCCACTTGTATAATATTTGATTATAATCATCAACAACCTAGAATTGAGGTTGAACTCCAAGAAGACTACGAGGTCAAGCACCAAAACACCAAAAACTAGTTGGTGTGTGAGCTTAATATCATCAACCAACTGGATGTCATGTGGTTTTTATAACTCTTTAATTTACCATACTTTAGAAAACCCATGGAGGTATTTTAGTTCCTTCTCTCATGTATCTATGAGGATGACATTTAATTCATCAGGCATAGTATGAAGATCATGTCTGAGAGAATTGATGAGGTCACACGACTATAGTGCTCAGGGTTGAGTGTGATTGATAACTTGGTAGACACCAAGGATATCTAAAGGACTACCATGATGCTCATGTACTATAAGTAGGGCCATGCCATGTACATCAAGAACCTACAGGATTCATCCCTCCAAGTTATGACATGGATCATTATGACTAAGATCGATGGGACCAATTGATGGAAAGAGGTCAACATGGCACACCTCCATATTACCCACCAAGTCACTCAAGAAGTAAAATACAATTGGGCTATGTATTTTACCTAGAAGATCATTAAGGATGTGGAGAAGAACCATCAGATGCCTAAGTATAGGTTTACATGGGGGGTATTCCTTCTCCTAATGGTTTTTGATGAAATCAACGTAGCTCAGGAGTGTTGAATTAGGTATACCTTCCCATGTACAAGTCCCCTACTGAATGCTACAAGGTGTTTACCTGCCCTCAACACATCACCCTCTCATATAAAATCAAGATGAGTTACTGATTTGATGGGATGAAAGTGGAATTCAAGAATGAGTGGCACATCTCAAAGGACTTGCCTCCTTTGGCAATTGAACAAGCCTAGTTTTCTATGAAGCAACACTTCTCCCTTGTGTGCATCAAAATAAACCCTTCTAGAGAGATCTATGCATAGATAAAGTTATCATACACCTTCTCGTCATGGTACTTCATAGACTCTATGAACTAGATATACAACACACAACCCATTATCTTGGAAGCTAAGAAGATTTATATGGAGATTCATGCTCTCTAAAAGATGTCTATCTATTTAGGCAATAAGGCCTACTAGGAGAAGAGAGAGATGGACTTGACAAATATCAAGGTAAAATAGATAATGGTGGGTGAATAAGTGCATCACTTTTTTTACATGTTGTGGCCCCAAAAGGATCCCCAGGTTGGAGACCCTAAGGAGAAGCTCCTGAAGGCACCCCTATTGAAGAAGAAACAACAAGAGCTTGGTGCTAGTACAAGTGGATAACAAGCTCCATAAAAGTGGTAGAAGACTACCCAGACCCTTTAATCAAAACCCACACCTCTGTACCCATCTCTACCTCACCATTCTCCATCTCTAACTCAATCTTCTCCATCTCTACCTCACCTTTATCCATCTCTACCACACCCTTCTCCACTACGCCCTTATCCATTAGACCCCTCTTCTACCAAAACTTCTCCTCCCAAATCTCCACTACTAATATTTATTCCACCTCCACCTCTACCTTCTCCCCCAAAGGTTACTCCATAACCATATCCTCTAAAAACATCTACTTCAAGAGATACCCAACAAGAGATCGATGAGTAAGCACCCCAATAGGACATTTCTGAAGTACAGATCCAGAGCTCAAAATCTAACTCCAAGAAGACTCCCTCACTGATGCAGGAGGAGAAAGCCACCTCCAATGACTCACTGTTTGATGTTGAACCACTCTCTAGAGAAGAGAATGGTGAGAAAGAAGAGAGCGAAAGGGCCATTGGTAGCATTCTCATGGCTATTGATGAAGAGGCCACCTTAGAGTGTGACCCTAATAAGGGGAAGGAATTGACCAGGTCTATGAAAGATCATGGCAATGATGGATCTACCAATTCATGTGAGTGATATCATTTTGGTGTCCCTAATAGGATTCTCTATCTATGGCCACACTTCATTTCAAAGGATGCAACCTTAGAGACCAAGAAGCTAGCGTATTTTTTCCTAAACATGTATAATGAAGAGTAGAAATTTGAGTCCTTTAAGATATCCTCTCCTTGGGACCTAATGCTTCTATGCTACCCAAGCCACTATGGGTCAATCCTCAACAAATATCCCCTCTTATAATAAGCATGACATTTTTGAAGATGGCCATAAAGATCATGCGCTAAAAATTTTTGTTAGATTTTGATGCATGCATTGTTGAAAGGAAACATGCCCAAATTATGGGTATACACAATAAAGAGGTTACAAATAAACAAGTGCTCATCGGGGAAATGGCCACTTTAAATCAATAGATCCAAGAGGTCATATAGGCAAAATTGAAAACTTTGAACCTCTGTAAATCAATTTTGTAACAGGAACCAACATTGGTAGATGACATACCTCTAGATGGGGATGCCATAGGCAAGCTAGAGGCCTTGGTGAACCTTCTACTAAAATTATGCAAGGAGTAGCCCGTACTGAAAGATAAGGGACTGAAACTAGTAGAATAATTCACCATGGTAGTAGAAGTCTACAATTTTTCCCTAGAAAGGGTTGGGGAAGTTATCCCTATTTTGGATGGAATTTTTGCATAGTTGGCATGCCCAAAACAAATCTTAGAGACTCAGATCCAAGATGAAGAAGCCTAGAGGCAACAGATGGTTGATGTTGTACTCTCAATAAAGGACCACACTGAGCATGCAAAGGAATTCAAGGATGTGGAGATGATGGAGGACACAATCAACACACATCATCAACATCTCAATGTAAGTTTTGTAGCCCTCCAAAGATAGGTTGATAAAGAGGTATTTACACTTGAAGACGTCCAGAAGGATGCTACCACATCCTTAGATGAATTAGTAAAGAATTCCAATGAGGACTCTAGCCAACCTAAGGAGATGAAGAAATTGAAAGGGACCATAGAAGAAATAAATGCCAAGGTGCTCAAGGCATTGTCGCATTGGGATAATGTTAAGGAGATTGAGAAAATGGGACCCAATTTTTTTACACAAGCTTCTAGCATGACTTAGTCTAGGATGGACTAAGAGCTTAGTGTGGGATGATGTTGGCCCCAAATTTTGGCTAGGTATTGTCCATTTTAGCATAGAATCAACATGGTGTGGAAAGACCATGGTATGGGAGGACTATGGTATGGAGGGACCATGATGCAAATAAACCATGGCGTAGAGCTTAATAAGCATAGAATCATTGTGGCATGTAACCTATACAGGGCACAAGAGGACAATGATATAGATAGAATGACATGAGAGGACCCAGTTAAAATAGAATTAATCACAAAGAATCCAAAGACTCAGGATTAGAAACTAAAGAGGAATACTAGGGGAGTGTGTGGGAAGCAGGAGCAGTTAAGGGAATGATTCATACGGGACACTTAGAGCTTATTCATATGAAGTTTTTCATCATCCCACATGGATCTTGC